>PVKC010009659.1:0-26571 GCA_004027635.1 Crocidura indochinensis | reverse complement strand
TAACACCTGACCGCCACTGGGTGTGACTCCACAATATAAGCACACACAATGATCTCTATATGTATTTAAAATATGAAAATATTATGAAACATTATAAGACAGATTTATTGTGAAAGACTAAAAAAATGAAAGCTAGGGCTGGATCAATATCACAGTGGGTAGGACATTTGCCTTGCATGCAACTGACCTGGGTTTTATCCTTGGCATCCTATATTGGTCTCCTGAGCCTGCCAGGAGTGATTTTGAAGCACAGGACCAGTAGTAAACTCAAGTGCCACCAGGTGTGACCCAAAAGCTAAGAGAGAGACAGAGAGAGACAGAAAAACAGAGAGAGCACACACAGAGAGACAGAGAGAGCGAGCGAGTGAGCGAGAGAGAGAGAGAGAGAGAGAGAGAGAGAGAGAGAGAGAGAGAGAGAGCCATCGCCACTTTTCCTTTTGGTGACCATTATTCTGTGGTCATTTTGGTTATTGTTAGTACAAAAATCTTGTGATTTTATTTCCACATACAATTAAAACAATACTTTATTTGACATATTTCACTAGCATAGTACTTTTCATATCCATTAACACTGACACAAAGATAAGTTTGATTTTTATGATTGACAGAAGTCCATTACAAATTATGTATATACATGGATTTATATTTCCTTATTTATGAGAACTAAAAACTTCCCATCTTGTTAGAGGAACTCAATAATTTTTTTTAACTATGTTTTTGCTTGTTTCATTTTTGAGCCACAGGGATCAGGGGTTACTCTTAAATCTCGACTCAGGTATTGCTCCTGGTTTGCTGTGGGTTCTATCACTCTCTTAGCTCTTTGCCCCAGAAAATTTTAAGTCTTATTTAATATCTTACTCTCTGAGAATTGGAATTTTTATAAATACCCATTTTAAAGTTCACCTGTTTAAAGTATTCATTAAAAATACCAATTTAAAAGTTTAAGAGTTTTTTTTATTTAGTAAAAATTTGCTTCCATTTATATAAATAAGGTATAGGTCAAAACAGGCAATGACAAATGAAGGAAAATATTAGAGGCAACAATTTAAGTGCAGGGATTTAAACTTAAAAATTGTATTTATCTATTTTTAAGAAGTCTATGTTTTTATTTTATCATTTTCAGTTATTTTAATATAAATTTACAAAGTTATTTATAGTTAAGTGTTAGAAATACAACACCAACAGTGTCAATTTTATCCAGAGTTCATCCAATTCTACTCTTCTCCTCACCCCATGCCCCTAGCCTTTCCATCATAACAGAAACATTTTTAAGTTTGGTTGTTAAACTTTGAGTCTCATAATTTCATTGTTGCTCACTCCACGGCTTGGCTGTAAGAGCCAGAAATTCTAATTTTGTGCATCTATCTCCAGAAAAGAAAAACACTGATTCAAAAAAACTATATTTTTCTTTCTTTTTTTTTCTTTTTTCTTTTTTTGGTTTTTGGTCACACCCGGCAGCGCTCAGGGTTACTCCTGACTCCACGCTCAGAAATCGCTCCTGGCAGGCTCAGGGCACCATATGGGATGCCGTGATTCAAACCCGTCCTTCTGCGTCTAAGGCAAACGCCTTACTGCTGTGCTATCTTTCCGGCCCCATCTATATTTTTCTTATAGACATTAATCTAAGGCTATATTGAGTGATTAGTGTTTCAGTAATCAGTCCACTAATGTGATTAGTGTTTTAAAATTTCAAATTCTGACTGCTTTTGTCTTTCAATGTGCACTTGCTAAAGTTTGCAATGAGTCATTATCATTGTTGATAAATATTTGCTTGGGTCTCTTCTGTCTGTACAAATAAATTTTACTTTTTTAAGTGATCAGGAGCAGCAACTCTGGCGAAGGTAGGTGATGAGCTGTATTCACAGACTTTACAATTTAATTTCTCCTTCCACAAATGTTGATTAAGCTGAAAGAGGATCTGTTACGAAGTTAATTCAATAGCTCTGTCTACTCTCCTGAAAGACTGGATGATCTCACAATCACATGAGACATTAACTTTTCCTGCAAGCAAAACTTGACATCTGGCCATCTGGCCTGAACTCTGCTGATTGGACCAGGAACTTTCTTAGCACCCTTAAATTTGCTTATTGGTGTGTGTAGAAGGTGGAAGTTAGGAGGGGATAGGTAGACAACATATGATTGTTTAGATCTCTTGGAAAAGTCAAATGAGCTCAAAGTGCTGTATAATAGAAGGACATTCCTAGCACTAATTATTGTCTTGCATTTGTTACAGATGGCTTGATAACTTATGATCAACATGGCAGGAAGACAGATTTAAACAACAACAACAACAACAGCTACTCTTTTTATTTTTATAACTTTTCAATCTTTGAATTTTAACCCTATTAATAGACAACTGATATAGGAAAGTCACTGAAGCATTGCTTTTTAAGTAATGGTTGAAATAATGACTGACTCTAGTGTAAATAGTATCGAAGTTCGTTCTCTTAACATTTTCTGTGTTAGTTCTAAAGTGTCCCCGTTCTAACTTCTTTTGCCCTGACTGAATCATTGAGGACAGCAACATTGAGTATTGTATTGCCTTAAGTGAATGGCATGCAAGGTTAATTGCTGCTAATTATGCAGCTGCTTTTTTGCTGCTTTTTTTTGTTTTGTTTTCATGCAATTCTATCTATTCTACATCTGAACACAGGGGAAGAAAAATATGTCTAGAAAAATAAAAAGTTCAGCACAAAAGCCAATTTATCATATGTAAGACTGAAAATCTGTTTTTATTTATCTTTTCTAACTTTTAAATATTTTCATCATAGAATAAATTCAGTGAGTAAAGGCAATGCTCAATTGTCAGAGTTTGAGATGATTGCTGTTGCTTGATAATTTAAGTATTATTCCTTTAGTAAATAAAATAAATCTAATGATTAAAGATATTATAAGTTGATGAAGGTGCAAAGAGTTTGTCTTTTGGTTCTGATTGGTAGTAAAATATCTTGACAAATCGTTAATCAGTATTGTGTTCACCAAGTTAAAAATTGAATGCCAGGTAACAGTCGAGCTTACTTTGACAGAAGATGTAAATTTTACATATTGGAATATTAATATCCTTATTATTTTGTATTATATATTTCTTTAGGAAACTTTGTATATCAAATGCCTGAGAAATATATGGAAACTGAGTTAACCTTAATTAGTGAATCTACTGTTGAGCCATTGTTCATAGTGGAGAACCAAAAAACACTGACATTTTAAAAAATTAATTTACCACAAAGGAAGATAAAAGCATAGATGCTAGAATTTTAAACATGCCAGAAGAGAGACTAAATTTGCAATATTCCTGTAATTTCCTCTCTCTTTGGTCTAATATTATTACAACATGGCCCAGGCCTTAGATTCAGTTCACATGAGAGAAACTAGTGACAAGGTGAAAATTATCCAGTTTTATTCTCCTCAACCAAGCCAAATAATGTGATCATAAAAGCCTATTCAACTAATAGAATTCTCATAGGTCCTCTTGTTTGCAATTTAAAGACCAGTAAATTTCCTTTATAATTCAATCTCTAGGCCATTTATCATTTCTTCGGGCAAAATGGAGCATGTCCTAGTGACAGAATATTGCAATCGCTCAATTGAGTAGAGGTGAAAGACTATGACTTAAAAAACGTCGTGAATGGGGCTAGCCAAGGGTAAGAACAGTGGTGAAGAGTCTTCAGTACTTTTTGATTGTAAGCATGCGATACCTTAAGTATTAATGCTATTAAAATATAATGATAAATCAATCTATTGGTTAAAAGTATATTTCTAAGAGTGGGGTAAAATTTACTTTTTCATTTATTTATTTTAATTTTTGGTTATACTTGGCAGAATTCAGGACTTATTTCTAGTTCTGTACTCAGGAATTACTCCTGGCATGCTCACAAGATCATCTGAGATGCTGGGGAGTGAACCCATAATAGCCTCATGTAAGGTAAATAAATACTCTACTCATTGTACTATTGTTCCATCCCAAGAAAGGAGTACATTTTAAATAAGATATCACAAGTGTGTTTGCAAACCTAGAAAGGTAAAATGTTTTTACAGTAAAGGAATAAATAAAAACCCACTGGGTTACAATTGTTTGTTGTTACAAATTTTTCTTGTTACCAGCTCTTTCAAATTTTGTAGTAGTCTCATAGCATAAATATTATTAACCTTATTTTCCAGAGGAGGAAACTTTATATATATATATATATATATAAAGTATATATATATATGTATATATATATAAAGTTTCCTCCTCTGGAAAATTAAAAAAAAATATATATATATATATATTTGGTTTTTGGGTCACACCCGGTGACTCTCAGGGGTTAATTCCTGGCTATTCGCTCAGAAGTCGCTCCTGGCAGGCACGGGGGACCATATGGGGAACCGAGGGGATTGAACCGCGGTCCGTCCTAGGTTAGCGCAGGCAAGGCAGGCACCTTACCTCCAGCGCCACCGCCCGGCCCCCAACTTTAGATATTTAACTGAACTTTAGATATTTACTTTCCTGGACAAATAGCTGGAGAGGGATAAAAATTGTATCTAAGACATTGGTCCTTCAAACCTAGACTTTCTTGCACTTCTATTGTACCATAATTTTTTATCCTTGTAACATCCAAACCATATATAATACTGACAGTGGAAAGTAAATGTCTATTACCATACCCTAGAGCACCTAGGACCTTTTGTAGCTCTTGTTTCCTTCACTATGATCGTCTGCCAACTTCGTATCTATTGGTTACTGAGGAAGTCACAGAAATATTCTCTCATAGCCACACATTTTCCTTGGCAGGCACTGACAGAACTTGATAAGTTGATTCATGCTTTATAATTCTCTTTATAGCAAACAGCGCTCTTCTTTTCAGCTTTCACCTTCAGTGTTCTGCACAGTACATTTGTGGCAGCTCTGCTAATCTGCTGTCAGACAAAGAGGAAGAAAAAAGCAGGAGGCTGACACAATACTCATATTAGGTAAATCTTTCCCCAGCTAGTACTTTCTATCCTGGGATTATTTTGTGAACACAGATTTTGTTAGGAAGCGATTGATCTGAACATCTGGGAGCTCATGCACTGACATTAGCTTCTTCTAATTGCGATAATGTGATTCCGTTCTGATTTCATGCAAGCAGTGCAATCTTCACGCACAAACTATTGATTAATTACACTTTTAAAGCTTTAGAGAATATTGGTCAAGTACCAATTTGAGGTTCCCTGGGATTTCCTTCTTTATTTTCCCTGCTTGAACTTTTCCTGCTTCTTTCACCTCCCCCACATTTTGCCATTTCAATTAGTCTCTATAGCATTTAGTTTATAAACAGAAAACCAGAATGGTGTGTTACTGATTTTCTGTTCACACAGTTGATAATTGGAGAAGTGGTGTGAACCAGGACTCATAAAAATATTTTTTTTCTTCTCTGCTGACTCTTCCTGGGAAAACAAATTTAAATATAAGAACAGTGTTTATAAATGCCATTACCAGTTGGGTTAGCAGATTGTATACAAGTGAGCACATGCATGTTGCTTGTTACTACAGGGCTGTGCATTCCTCCAGGAAAGGTTCTGTTGTTATGTGTGTTATGAAATTTCAAATAAGGGAAGAACAACAGCTGTAATGGGCCCAATCCAAGGATGGCAAAAGGTGAATAAAATTACTCCCTCTGGGAAGTAAAATGCTCATTTAGTGAAGGGAAATTATCATTTCCAAGTAGAACATTTGGTTTCCTGAGAGTAAAAGTGGCAGCGCAGCTTGATAATAACACCTCAGGCTGTAATAGTATCCTTTCCCTTCTGAGAGCTGAGCTCTTTGCTCTTAAATTTATCTTTACAACATCCTTGCAAAGTGGGTAGGCTCAGATGTTATTGGCCATCTTTTATGGGCGGAGAAGCTGAGAGCCTGAAAAATTCAGCAATTTTTCCTTAGAAGCACAGAAATGCATCATTAGATCAGGGATTCTCAAGCTTCATGTTATTGGAGATTTTTTTAAAAAATTATTATTCTTTGTTATAGGGGACATCTTGTGTAGTTGAGATTTTAATATTATTCCTGATGTTCGCCATAGAATTCTAGAAAGCAATTCCTACTTGTGACAACTGAAAATGTTTCCAGAAATTGTACCCTAGTGGTAAAATTTTTTCTTGTTGAAAACAACTGATCTAGATTTGTTAACTCGGCCAATGTCCTGTATTCTATAGGAAACCTGGAAAAATGGAAAAAAATAAATTTTACTTGATACACATTATTCATTTTATCTGATAAAGATACTTAAGTAGGATTCACTATTATTGTGTACATACTATTATGAACATGAATTTATTTTATTCTCGTAGAAACCCTATTTCAATTTCAGTCTACATATGAGAAAAAAATAGAGAAAGGTTAAATGACCACATTTACCAAGTTGGCAGCAGGTTCTGCTTCATAGCTATGCCACCTATGCAGGTGCAGTCCCTGTGTTTAAAACATTCTCATGCTTGGAATAAAGTGTCTACTACTGGCATATTTAGATTCTTCATCATTTTGGAACAAGGGACTCATGTTTTCATTTTGCTTTGGGCTCCATTAATTATTGCTAAATGCTACTAGGAAGTATAAAGTCAGGGTTTGAGCAAGTGATCTTTTTTTCACACTATTTTTTTTTCACTATTTTATCTGTTCTTTCTCATTCAGTAAAATTATGACATGAGTTTATAATGATTCAGAAACTGGGCTTGCAGTGAGGGTACAATAGAGACACAGCAGATGCTGTTGCTTCTCTCATGAAACTAGCAATCTCAGGAGGGATGAGACCAATAAATAGGCATTTGCAATTCACCACAACATGTGTTATGATAGGAAAGCATGACTTGCTATGGGAGCTGATAGTAGGGCACTTAACATAATCTAGGATGAGGGAAGTCTTACAAGTTGGGGCTTATGTTATACATACAAGTTACAGTTAAAAAAATTCACCAAGTTATAATCAAAGTAAAAGGAAATGTCAATACAAATGCTAAAAAATGAAGAAACATTTGACATAGTTAATTAATTAAAATATATCACCATAAATGGAGTACAGAATTAGCTTCCATATTATTTTCAGCAATTATCCTACTATTTTGTATATAACATCACAGATTTATTTACTGCTCTTATTGCAGATGATCTGCTATTGAATTTTAGTATGACTCTTAGCATCTCAATTTTAGAAATAAAGCTGGTGGAGCAATTCTTTTGGGGCATCGAAGTCCCATGACAGAGAGAAAGATAGAATTTATTGAACTACAAGGTCATTGACTCAGATTCCATTGCTTAAGAAAGTCATGAGGATAATAAACATGGTGGCCCAGCTTTCATTGGTGAAGCAGGGAAATGTTTTTCTCCCAAATGAACATTATAAGTCACAGGGCAATAAACAGAATCTTATCTGCCTTTCCTCACAATTGAAAGGCAAAGGAAAAATATATGTGGAGTTTAAGAGTAGGAGGGAAGGTATAGCAAGAGAACATTATGAAAAAAAGCAACAGCTAGACTATACAGTATTGTATATCACAGAAAAAAATTTAGGTTCAACTCAATTCCTTTTTTCTACATTTTAAATTTTATTTTACTTTTTTTTATCCTTTTCTATCCTTTGTTAGGTCTTAATTGCCTAACTATAAACTCAGTTTCAGAAGACAATAATATAATAGGAAATAAAGGAAAGCCCAAATATGACAGACTGATTATAGACTAAAGAACAAATGATTTTTTTTTTTGGTTTTTCGGGCCACACCCGTTTGATGCTCAAGGGTTACTCCTGGATAAGCACTCAGATATTGGATTGAACCACGGTCCTTCCTTAACTAGTGCTTGCAAGGCAGACACCTTACCTCTAGCGCCACCTCGCCGGCCCCACAAATGATTATTTAAACATTTATAGTTGGTAGATATAAGGGAAAGAATAACTAATTGCACAATGGCAGAGCAATATTAGACCAATGAAGGGTAAATTTTTTTACTTATATGTGGAGGAGTATAGGTGTCTCAGATAATTCATTTCTCCTGTTGTCTTATAAATATGATTCTAATAAGGATAAATACAGAAAACTTAATCATAAATATATGATTAACTTAATTATAACTATATCATAAATGATACCTTAGTTAGAGTAAGCTATATAATCACCATAAAGGTTTTTTAAATAAAATTGTGATGGACAAGAGGTAGAACTATATAGTAAAAAAGAATAAATTTTGATCTTTGCATTTGGATCTTAATTCATTTAATTACTGTCCATATGAATTTGAGTTTTCAATATAATGCTTTGATTTTCTAATTTTTAAAATGGGGTTGTAATATCTCTCTTCTCATTAAGAATTCAAAAATAATAACACATAGTATAGAGTATCTCTTATATGTCAGACAAGAGATAAAATTTCATAATATTTGAACTTTATTATACTCTTATAAAGTAAAAGCTGAGAACTAAACTAATAAAGGAACTTTTTGTTCTAAAAATTGAGAGGGATACATAAGTCATGTTCTTTTGTTCTCTGTAAGAGATGGGAATCCCAAATCAGAACTTACAAAAGTATTTATTTTGCATAGGTATGGTAAAAGCTAGGGAAATAAAAAGAAAACAATACTTTTAGAGGTGGTGAGGAAATTTTAGCCACTTACTGTTGAAGCTAGTTCCTAGGAATCACTACTAATGAGGATAGAGTTGGCTGTAAAAGCACCATAGATTAAATTGTGTATACATCAATCTCAAAACAATCAAATTTTTCCATATCCTTGCCTTATACATATCACAAAAATTTTTCAGATTTCTCTGAACATGAATATTTGAACCTTTGTGCAGATACACTTAATTAGAAAATTCTTAAACATTATTAAACAGAGCACTGCAATATAAGTATACAACATTCGAGTTCCTTTTCATAAACTTCCTCCCCAAATCACAAGAATATCACTGCAGATATATATATATATTAACTTTTGTACTTCTCTCTCCTTTTCCTACATCAAATTCTACAGTCTCCCCATCTCCAACGTTATACAGAACCTTCCTGGGATTTTTCTTGTAATAGCTGTCCAGTGACAAAGACATCTTTGATGCCCTTTCTGTTGGTAAATCCATAACAATTTCAGAAATTGAACCATTTGACAGTGCCCAGGACTTGAATTGCCAGCACCAGGTTGCCCACCTGAATCAGTAAAGGGTTATTTGAGGTTGTTTTGTCCCATTTTCAGAGTGAGTCTGCAGAGATGGTGGAATATTGACTGGTCCAACCCCTATGGAAAACAGTATGGAGGGCTCTCAGTTGACTCAAAATTGAGTTTCCATATGACCCAGACATCCCTCTTGTAGGTATCTATCTTCTTCCCTTTCCCCCCCATTTTTGTTCTGTTTCAGAGTCTCACCCAGCGATGTGATGTTCAGGACTTAGTCCTGGCTCTGCCTTTAAGAATCATTCATGGCTGTGTTCATGGGATCTTTTAGGATCAAATTCTTGTCTGCCACTGCTTCAAGGTGCTAACATATTGTGCTTTTGTTCTGGCCCTGTTTTTGATGTAAATATGTAAATATTCAATACTCAGCTAAAGACAATTTTACTATTTATAATTGAAAGTTAAAAATGAAGGAGATCTGACTTTTGCATGTTTAGATTAAACTAGAATCTAGATTAGAAATGGTTAGATGAATCTAGAAAGTAAACCAGTCACAGAACAGGGGCACGGTCTTACTAGAGTGAAAAAAGTTTGGTGAAAGTCTAATACATTTTCTGGAGAAGTGTGATTTATAAGGTTGTAGCATTAATATTACATGGGGGTATCCTAAAAATGAATGTCATCATTTTTGGGGGGAGTGGTCCACACACAACAGCAATCAGAGAATATTCCTTGTTCTGCACTCAGAAGTCACTCCTGGAAGACTTGGGGAACCGTCTAGATACAGGGATAAAACTCAGGTTGGCTGCATGCAAAGCAAAGGCTGGGCTTTCACTCAGACCCCAGTTCTCACTTTTAATTTATTCATTCAGAATCTGCATTTTAAGTTGTCCAGGTGATTTATATGCATATTTAATTCCTCAATAATTACTTTAAGGAATACTAGTTTTTAGAAAAAGCAGCTTAAATATAGTCTCAGAAGGCTTTGTGTACACAGCATGATATATCTTGTAGTTAAAATATTGAAAAGCAGTTGCCAAAAAGGGCTTTCTTGGCACAATTTACAAGGATTAACCAAAAACCTAAATCATAAGATGGTTGATGTTTAAGAAGCAGAATATACTCACTGTCTAAGATAGAAAAATATTGGAATAAAATTAAAAGTGGTCTATAGAATAATTGGACAGTGACTTGAAATATTAAATTAGTTTTAAAAAAGAGCTTTCTTTTCTACTGTGAATACTAGAGGAAAAAATTAGATAAATTAAATATTAGATATAAAATCATTTAGTATTTGTATTATGACCCAAAAACCAAAAAAAAATCTTTGTAAAGTGAGACAGTAAATAGATAATGGAGTCACTACATCCTTTGGTAAAAGGATAACTAATAATGTTTATAATATAAATTTTCTGGTTTACTACAGAAATATATAACACATTAAGATAATTTTAAAATATTATTTGATAAGAATTAATGATGTGGATATAGTCTAAATATTCATACTGACTATCTTAAAATATCTAAATTGTCATAAAATATCTTTATTAATGCTAATATCTAAGGTTGAGAGTCCTAGAAAGTAGTTGAATTCCTTAAAATTATTAAAATATAGACTCAAGAATTAGTTGCTTTGGCTACTTAGAATATATTAAATGTGTGCTCACCTGGAAATTTTAAACTACTCAGTTCACATGCATTCAACAATATTATTATTACATTATTAGTAAAAATGCAAGCTGATTACTTAGTTTAAGCTTCCACTGAGATACTGATCAACGCTGCCTATTATGTCAGACATGCCTATGTGAGTAATGAAATAAGGACTTTTAAAATCTGGATTGTAAGTTCAAAATCCAGAAAAATATTATAGTTGTCTGTACTTATGTACTTTACCTAATTCTGTAATTTAATAAGTATGAATGGAATATAAGCCAGTGTAAAATATCAACAATAAAGATTTAAGATTACTTACATTTTTTTCCTTTTTGGGCCATACCCGGTGATGCTCAGGGGTTACTCCTGGCTATGGTCTCAGAAATCGCTCCTGGCTTAGGGGACCATATGGGACAGAGGGGGATCGAACTGTGGTATGTACTAGGTTAGAGCATGCAAAGCAAAGGCCCTACCACTTGCGCCACTGCTCTGGCCCAGAAGATTATCTATATTTGAAAATCATTTGAGTATTTTTTTTCATTAAAGAACAGGACATTTTAACAGAGGATTATTACAATGACAAATTGTTGTAGACGTCTTGCGTCTCAGCAATTCTCGTGGGTCATAGTCCTTTCACGGGAGAAAAACGGGTAACACGAGCAGATGAATATGAAATATGAAATTTGAAATAATGATACCACACGCAGTATGTGGGGTCAACACGTTTCTTGGCAGGAGTGCGACAAGTTTAATTTTTTGAGCAGGGGAATTTATAGGGGTAAAATTAGCCAGAGGTAGTTTAAAATATCAGAAATTAAGTAAGACCCTAGGCATATTTATTATAGGTAAAATAAAATGTGTACTAAGGAAAAAAGAAAATATTATTAGAACTTATTTAATTAAACACTGTAACTTTCTTAGAAAAGATAAACTTTAGAAGAATTGATATGACTCTGAAAAGACCAATGTTCAACACTGCAGTCCTGTAAACACTGGCTCAATGTGTACTTCGCCATACAGGATGTTAGCACTGCAGCACATATTTTGTTTTAATAGATTGTTCATGTTTTGTAAGTTCTCACAACAGGAGGGAAGAATTTAAAATAAAGAATCGAAAATAGAGATAGAAGCCCCTTCTCCCAGCTCATTTCACACCTTCTTAAGTGAGTAAAAGAACTTTCAGAATTTATATTTAATGATTATTAAATATCACAATGTCGAAGTGTCGTGAAAAAAGACGAAGAACATCTGCCATCCCAGAGAGATCCTGTTAAACCAAGAAAGTGTTTTCCTTGACTTTCCATAAGAAGAGACATTGTTTTCCAATTCCATAAAATGTCCCCTTTCTTTTTCCTCTCTTTTACTTCTAACAGCAGAACACAAACAAAAACTAAGACTTTCAAAATCTTTTGAACTGTTTTTAGAAAAATAAATCATCTTTTCTAGGACATGAGGTGAATAAGAGTTGGCGTTTTTAGTTGTCACTTTGGGTACCGAGGTCAGAGGTCATTATCTAATAGTCATCCAAATGGAATCAATCTTTCTTTCATAGATCCTGTCAGATGCACCTGAGCCTCCTGGGGGTTTGTGCAAAGCAGTTCATGGTCAAAGGCAGGAATAGATATCTGCACTCCAGGGGAGGCTATTTTTTCTGTCGATAGACAGAAGATTGCAGTGTCTCAGACAGGTAATCAGTTATCAAGCACCACAATCAGTTCACGTTTAAACATTAAACAGGTGGGGCAGGAGACAGGCAAAATTTATCATGTTTACTAGGTTTGCCAAAAACAACCAAAGCACTGCTTTATCCTTTGAAATCTGTGCTACTCTCTATCAGTTTTTGAAGAAAAGAAATGTGTTTTCTTTTTCTTTCTGGCAAATACTTGGTGGAGTCTCAACAGGTTCAAAGTCTACATTTCTGTAAGTTGTCACTTCCCCCAGTTTCTTCTTATCTGTGGCTAAACTGACTGTTAACTCATTCACAAGTCAACCCTTATGACATTCATTTTCTGTGCCAATTTGGTGAATGATGAGAGAAGGAAAATGAAGAAGGCTAAAGCCAAGTTTTCTCTAAATAGTAGATAGTAGGTGGTTTGTTAAGACTTTTTTGTCCCACAGTGAAAAGTAAAGTAGAATAGCTATTTTTTGTCTACATGATTAGAAGGCTTTAATAGATTTGTGGAAAATAAATTGACAAGTAAGGATACTGATGACAAGAGAGCGATAATTGATTGTGGCAGGTGGGGGACCGTGTACTGGCATGTCCTGTGGAGGGGGATCCAAGGACATCTATCAGTCAAATTGGTGACAGCAGCCAGGGAAACTTAATTGGAGATTCATTGAACCTATAATGATGTGACAGAGAAAAATAAGGATGCTTTAAAAGCTCCTGTGCTATTTTTTTTCCTCATTCTAATAATTCTCAAGGGAAGACTAGAAATTGGACATTTCTCCAGGGTTGAACATTCCTTGTTTCCATCAAAGTTAATCACATTGTTTTGCAACGCAGAGTAGTGGAAGTCTAAAGTTGAATTAAATGTATATGGCTGATTTCAAAATTTGACTCTTTTGGGACATAATCAGAAATGCCACACAAGTGCTGACACATTTGCTAAATACTGAGTTAGGTAGAACTCAGGGAACAAATATTGTTTACCAAAGTATGAGTTCCAAACTCATAAGAGATAGCAATTTAATTTACAGACTTACTCCTTGTTTTCCAGTGAGTTTTTCATATTATATAAATGTAAATATATTTTGAAATATCCCTTCTCATTTGCTCTCTGGAGCAAAGAATCATTAATTTGGGAATCATGTAGAAACCAGGTGTTGGAAAATATTGTGCTTCAAACCCTCCTATATATAACCATGACATTCTCTCTTAGTTCAAAGATTGAAAAGTTCATTTTTTGTGAAGAATGAAACTCGTTTATCATTTTTAGGGGGCGGGGTTCTTTCCAAAAGCATATCTTGATTTTGGTTGCTAAGTCATTTTAGAACCTCAGTCTCATCACACATTTTTTCAATCACAATATCAGAATTTTCCCAGGTTTTTTATGCAAAGTCCTTTATAATAATGGCTAATACTGAGGGGGAGAATAGAGAAGATTAGAGAAGATCTACTTATACTGAGGAATATAAAATCAAACCAGGAGGTACAATACAAATAATGACTATTTAAAATTATTAAAGGAGTAGGAGATGGAATACAGCAGGGAACAGTAGGGAATGCGTTCCATGAGAAAAGAAATAGATTATAGAAAGGGCAGCTGTTTTTACCTGATTATTATGTAGGGTTGTCATTTTGAATAGCTGAATCCTATTATAATTCAAAGAAACTGGATATACGAATTTTGGATATGTCCTGACTTCCTTATTCCCCATGCAGGTGAGGAAAACAAATCTATGGCTGACTTTCAACCTTTAGAAGTATTTTTCGTAATGAAAACCATGCTTCTATCACAAAGGGAATTTTACATGCAATTGGGTTAGAGGATTTATGGTGCGTTTATATATTTTTTTAATCCTCATTTTCTTTTTTCTTTCTGGGAACCAGAGCATGCTACTATTAGCCTGTAGATTCAGCATGTCTTTGTGGGCTGAGACTTTAGATAGCATCAAACATTTCTGCTTTTGTTTTCTGCTTGAAAAAACTGACACTTGCTATGGTTGCATTCACTGTGTGAACCATCCCCTGTTGACTTCTGGACAATCACTATAAATCTCTATTATTCTGCTGTTATTGTCTTGTTATACTAGCGCTGTTGAGGCATTTTCTCAAGGGATATGAGCCCAGGTGTGTACATACAGAACAAGAAATGCTCTACTTTAAACACATAAACAGCTATTTTATTTGGCATAACACACACAAGGGTTATTGTAGTTACAGAAATTTTGAGCAGCTATTTGCATTGCCTAGTAGGTTAAAGAATAAAGAAAATGGTATCAGATCTCAAATACTAGCCATTTGAATTTAGTTAGATCAGAGAATAAACCACATTTTATTTTTTTCTCTCAGTAATAAAAGTTGAAAGTACTGAAATGTAGTTTCTTAAATTTGGGCTCCAAGAGATAGAATTTCTTATAAAAACAAATATATTATATTCCCTAATGAAATTCTGTTATAAGTACCTCTGTCATAAGTACTCTATTTTATACTCATATTTTGGGAAAATATGTGGAGTTATGTTCTTTTCCTGCTAAATATTTCATCGTATTGGTACTAAATAGATTGAAGATGAGACTAGTCCTTTTTTCGGTATATGAGCATAATGACTTACAGGTCTTGAAATCAAAGTTATTCTGACAAACAAAACTGTACAGCATCTATTAAAAGCTTCTTTGATTCTGGTACATCCCAGTTAATGAAGTGTAAAAATATTATGTAAAATCTAAGAACAGAAGTGATATTGCACTTTGTTGATCTGAATAACATTTGTGGAAATTTTGGTAAAAAATTAGAACTTATTTTATAGTTCTAATAGTTATAAAACTAAATATATATTTATAAAAGTACAAAAATATTTTTGAAACTAATTTTATTTGTTTTTATAATCATTAAGAGAATGAATTAGATTTTGGCTAATAGATACCTTAAAATGCTTCCCATTGCTAAACATTATTATTATTTTATAAATTTACCCAAATATGAATTTAATAACTAATATTTAAAATTATATTGATTTTAGTATAAATTATAAAATGTATGTAATTAAACTTACATAATTTATTAGAAATATATTAAACTGCAGTTTTTCTTCTCATATAATACTGCCACTTTAATTTTTTATTTTAATGACTATGATTAATATATCTATTAATATGTATTATGTATATATTGGTTTTTGGGCCACACTTGGAGGTGCTCAGAAATTTTTTTTTTTTGGTTTTGGTTTTTGGGCCACACCTGGTGACGCTCAGGGGTTTCTCCTGGCTATGCGCCCAGAAACCGCTCCTGGCTTGGGGGACCATATGGGACGCTGGGGGATCGAACCGCGATCCATCCTAGACTAGCGCAGGCAAAGCAGGCACCTTACCTCTAGAACCAGCATGCCGGCCCCTAGGAATTACTTTTGGCTCTGAGCTTAGGAATCACTGCTGGTAGACTGGGGGGGGACGACCATATTAGATGCTGGGATCAAACTCGGGTCCTTCTTAAGTTGGCTGCCTGCAAGGCAACATGTCCTACCACTGTGCTGTCCTAAAATATTATTTATTTTATTTAATAAATAAATATTATTTATCCTAAAATCAATATTTCAAATGGGGTATTTTTAAGTCTATAGAAAGAAAATGAGTGGAAGAGGAAAAAATAGATGTAAAATAATGGGTGATAGAGGTCATGGGAACTCGAGTACATTGGTGGTGTTATGAAGGGCAGAACTAAATATCTAAGTCACAGAGTCAACAACAATAAAATCATGAGGCCCAAACTTTAACAATCAAACATTACAAAGTTCCTGCTACTGATGGCAACTTGGGATGTGTGACTACAGGATGAACTGGAAACTTTGGTGGAGGAAGTTGACACTGGTGATGGGAGTGGGACTAAAGCATTCATTGAATGTCTAAAACTTAACTCAGATAATTTTGTAAATTACAATGTTTTAAATATAAATTAAAATTACACTATTTACTTGTCACTTTAATCTGCTATCTATTGTGTGAAATGAACTATTACCTAAGTCATTGTGAAGCACAGATATACTATATTACTCATGTAATATTAAAATTTTTTTTGATTTCTTCTATTATATCTGTTTAAGAGTGCTATGGAATTCCAAATGTTTATTTTTATAAGATCTGTGTGCACATAAGACTTATATTCTGGATTTTTGTTTGTTCGTTTGAGAGATTGGTTTGAGCCTCAACTGGTAGATTTTGGGGACTATTCAGGAATATTTAGGGGTTACTCCTAGCGGTACTTGAAGGGAATTACATGCAGTGAAGAAATATAAATGACCAAAAGGCACACGCAAAAATACTCCACATCCCTAATCATCAGGGAGATGCAAATCAAAACCACAATGAGGTAGCATCTCACTCCACAGAGACTGACACACATCACAATAAACAAAAACAATCAGTGCTGGTGGGATGCGGGAGAAATGAACTCTTATTCACTGCTGGTGGGAATGCTGTCTAGTCCAATCTTTCTGGAAAACAATACGAATATTCCTCAAAAAATTGGAAATTGATCTCCCATATGATCCAGCAATAGCATCCCTAGGGATGCTATATACATATATATACATATATGTATATAGTCTAGGAACACAAAAACACAATACAAAAATGCTCCCTGCATGCCTATGTTCATTGCAGCTCTATTTACAATAGCCAGAATCTGAAAACAACGCAGATCTCCAATAACAGGTGAGTAGCTAAAGACACTGTGGTACATACACAATATAATACTATGCAGCTATCAGGAAAAATGAAGTCATGGATTCCATATCATGTATGGACATGGAAACTACTGTGGTGTGTGAAATGAATCAGAGGGAGAGACATAGATAGAAAAATAGTCTCATTTATCTTTGGGATTTAAAAAAAAGAAAATATGGCAATAATACTTAGAGACAGTGGAGATGAATCACCATGAGATAGTTTTAAAGTTGTTCATGATTGAGATTCAGTCATAAAATGTCCAAAGCCCATTATTTCACTAGTGCACATTTCCCACCACTATTTTCCCCTTGCCTCATCACCTGCTCTCTCCTCTGTCTGCCTCTGTGACTGACACTTTTCTTTTCTCTCTCATCTTTTTTTTCATCTTAGACATTGTGGTTTGCAATATCATTACTGAAGTGGTATCATACATGTCACTTTATCACTTTTCAGCACCTGGTTCTTGTACAGAGTAATCATTTTCAACTACCATGGTCATAATAGTCCCTTCTCTGACCTAATTGCAATCCCCTGCTATTTGTTGCAAGCTACTTACCATGGACTGGCCATCCTGGCCCTTGTTTCTAATGTCATTGGGTGTTATTACCATATTATCTTAATTTTTATATAGCACAGTGAGGGTTAATTTATACAAATGTATAAAAATTAAGAATAAAACAAAAATCAGATAAAAATGAAATGTATACAGTATTATAAATGAGTACATATAACTCTTAGGTTACAATATTGATCCTGTTAAGTCAATATACCATGGGTAGTCACACTAAAATAAAAATAAAAGAGTCAAATGTATTTTTGATTATTCTTTGAATAGCTCTCTCCTTTGTTACATTTAGCATAATACTTGCCATATCTAGCCATGTATAATAAGCAAATTTTATGACTTTGTTTTTACTAACGGTATCTATTAGTACACCATTGTGTAGATGTACCATAGTTTCTTTTTATACTCATCTGTTTCCATGCACTTACTTGGTTTTCACATTCTGGTTAGTGTGAATAGTTTTGCATCTATTAAGAGTGTAGTGTGCTTTTCTGCATTGCATTTTTGAAGTCTGAGTTTATGCTCTTATGAGAATGGTATTACAGGCTCATCTTGAAGCTCAAGTTTTATATTTTTAAAAATATCCTTATTGTTTTCCAAAAAGATTGGACTGGTCTACATTCCCACCAGCAGTGAATATTTTTTTCCTGCATCTGCCACAAAACTGGTTATCTTGTTCTTTATAATTATGCAAGTTTCTGTGTATGTTATCCCATTGTTATTTTGATTTGAAACTCTTGATAAATAATGATGTGGATCATTTATTATGTGCCTTTTGGCCATCTGTATTTTTTTCCTTGAGGAAGTGGCTATTCATTTCCTTTCTCTAATTTTGGATAGGGCTAAATATTAAAAATATTAAAATAAAATCACACCCATTTATGGTATAAAAATAGTACTGTAATAATATCTAGAGACAATAGATAAGGGCCAAGAGGAACAATCTGTTCTAGTAAGCTTGGGAAAATAGTGGGGGGACGGGTTGCAGATAAGGTAGAAAAGAAACCACTTTGACAATGATAGTTGGGAATAACTGTGAGAAATAATTTGATTGTGAAAGGAGATAAAGTGATTGGCATGATACACCTCCAGTAACAATATTGCAAACACTGTCTAAAAGGGGAAATAAATGAAAGAATGAAAGAGAAAAGAAGAAAAAGAAGATACATAAAAAGAAGGAAAATAAGCAGAACATGAGAAATAAGAGATAGAAGAAAAGAAGTAAAAGAAGAGACAGAAGCGGAAAAAGAAGAAATGAGAAGAAAAATCAAAGAAAAATAAGAGGCAGAAAAAGGAGCAGTAGAAAAAGAAAAAGAAAAAAGAAAAATAAGGGAAGGTGAATAAGAGAAAAGAAAGGGAGGAGAAGAAGAAAAAGAAGAAAGAAGAGGCAGAAGAAGAAAAGAGAGAAGAGGTAGAAGCAGAATAATAATAATATTAATAAGAAGAATAAGAAAAAGGGTGATGATGAGGAGAATAAAAGTAATTAAGAATAAAGAGAAGAGGACCTGAATTGGTGGCTCAAGTGGTAAGACATCTGCCTTGCTCGGGCTAGCTTAGGATAGAATGTGGTTCGAACCCCCACCATTCCATATGGTCCCCCAAGCCAGGATAGATTTCTGAGAGCAGAGCCAGGAGTAATCCCTGAATATCCCTGGGTGTGGCCCAAAACCCCAAAACAAAATAACAGAATAAAAAAGAAGAAAGGAGAAGAAAAAGAAAAAGAAGAGGTAGAACATAAGGAAATGAATAATAAAAAGAATAAAAAGAAGAAAGAAGAAAAGACAGAAGGAAATGAAGAGAAGAAAAAGAACACAAACAAGAAGATCAAGAACAAGAAGAGTAAGAACAACAATAACAAGCAAAGAATGTCCGCCTCTGAAGTGGCAGAGTGGAGGGTGGCAGGGAAATTGGGACATTGGTCATCAAAAAAGTAGCTGTTAAAGAGTTGTACATTTTATGACTGAAACTCAATTATCAACAACTTTGCAATTTAAAAAAAAAGAAAAATTCAACTCCTTTATGAACTCCTTGAAAGTGTTTAAGTTAAGTAATTAACAAAAGAAAACATTATTTTTCTCTATTTTGGGGGGGTTAGTTTTGTGGAGATTGTAAATACTTTATATATCCTAGAAATCAAACATTTTGTTTTTGTTTTGGACCACACCCGGTATCACTCAGGGGTGACTCCTGGCTATGTGCTCAGAAATCGCTCCTGACTTGGGGGACCATATGGGACGCTGAAGGATAGCACTGTGATCTGTCCTAGGTTAGCATGTAAAAAGCAAATGTCCTATTGCTTGTGCCACCTCTAAAGTCCCATAGATATCAAACTTTTATCTAATGTGCTGAGTACAAAACTTTTCCTTCAATGGATTAGAACAGCTAAACATATTTTTTTAGCTTGTAATTCTTTTCTTTTATCATACAGAAACCTCTTAGTTTGTTGTAATCCTTTTTTTTTTTTTTGAAGATTTGATTCTATAGTCCTTGCCATTGGCAATCTATCATCAAAGACTTCTTTGAGGTCTAAGTTTTGGACTGTTTTGCCTCCTTTCCTCAATAAACTTTATAAATTTGGATTTAATCTGAAGGTTTTTGATTCACTTTGAATTGACTTTTGTGTAAGGGATGAGATAGGGATCAATCTTAATTTCTTGCACGTGGTTATGCAACTATTCCAACAGCATTTGTTGAAGATATTGTCTTTATTCCATTTCAAGTTCTTGGCTCGTTTGTAAAAGATTAATTGACTTGGGGCCAGGGCAGTAGCACAAGTGGTAAGATGTCTGCCTTGTCCATGCTAGTCTAGGATGGACCATGATACCCCAGTATCCCATATGGTCCTCCAAGCCAGGAGCTATTTCTGAGTGCATAGCATTGCCGGGTGTGGCCCAAAAAAACAAAAAAAAATTAATTGACTTGGGGGGTTTGTCATTGAATATTCTATTCTATTCTATTATTATTTTATTCTGAAAATCTATATTTGTTCCAGTATCATGCTGTTTTTATAGTAGTAGGCTTGGTAGTAGAGCTTTAGTTAGATAGAGATGCCTCCCAGATTTTTATTTTTCAATATATATTTGACTATCTTAGATCATTTATGATTTCACATAAACTTTATAATTGATTGTTATAAATCCTTGAATATTGTTGTCTGAATTTGGATAGAAATTGCATTGAATTTATATAGTAGTTTAGGTAAGCTGATCATTTTGATAATATTGATTCTTCAAATAATTTAGCATGGATTTTTTTTTCATTGTCTTAAGTCTTGTTTAATTTTGAAGTTTATGTGTTAAGTCAATCTCTTGTTAAGTTGATTCCTAGGTACTTGAGAATTTGGACAATAGGCTCTTTGATCTTTCTTCATTGAGCCATTCATTATCTTGAAGACAACAGAAGGACAATAGACACACGAAAAAATACTCATCATTACCTATCATTACATAAATACTAATTAAGAAAACAATGGAATATCATTTTACACAAGTTAGATGGGCACATTTCAAAAAATCTGGTAACAATATGTATTGGTGGGGATGTTGTGAGAAAAGTACTCTCTACTGTTGATGGGAATGCTTACTGGTGCAACCCCTATGGAAAACAATATGGAAGGTTCTCAATAAACTCAAAATTGAACTCCCATATGACCCAGAAATCTCACTCTTGGGTATTTATGCCCAGGATAGATAAAAATTTATCCAAAAGGATATATGCACACTGATATTCATTACAGTGCTTTGTATAATAGCTAAAAGTTGGAATCAACTTAGATGTTCAACAACAGACAAATGGATCATGAAGATGTGCTATACACACATGATAGGATACATAGCTGTAAGAAATGATGCAATCATGCAGTTTGCTGTAACATAAAAGGAACTGGAAGATATGATGTTAAATGAAGTAAGCCAGAATAAGGATAAATACAGAATGATATCACTTATATATGATATTTAGAATAACTGCATGAAGAGGTTATAAATGGTAATTGTTTCAAATAACATTGGCTCCAAAGTTTAATTAAAGGTAAGAAATTGAGTGGAGGAAGAGAAACACAATTATAAAAGAATGGGGACATGGGCTAAGTTGTCTTAGATGCATTGGTGGTGTTGAAAAAGGACAGAACTAAATTATCCAAGCCAAAGTCAACAACAATAAAATCAAGAGACTCATACAATCAAAACGTAATGGGTCTGTTATACTTGCAAGCTGTGAATGTGTTGGCATGTGATATAGGATACACTTTGGGAACATTGGTGGAGGGAGGTTAACAATGGTGGTTGGATTGGCCTTGATACATTGTATGACTGAAATCCAACTATGAGGAGCTTTATAAATTACAAGTTTGCAATACAAAATATTTCTGTCCTTCAGAAAAAGAAAGAAATGGAGGGGAGTAAGAAGACAAAGAGAGTAATACGAGACAGGAGCCAAAGGCTTTAGGTACATCAGTAATGTGGGAGAGTTGTATGGCTATAGATATAAACCACAGTGCCAACAGCACTAAAACATGAGATCCAAACTACAACAAAACTTTGTAATGTACCTATCAAAGTACTAGGCTGGGGGGGTAGTTAGGATCTTGAAAGCACAGATACAATAAAGTTGACAATGTTTGTGTTGTTAGGGAATATTCTATGTATAATGTGATCTATCAATTACTTTGTTCCTTAGTAAAGTATAAAAATTGTTATACAGATGGCCAATAGAAACATGTAAGGAAAGGTGCTTGTAATCCCTTATTATTAGGAAAATGTGAATCAAAGCCACAATGTGATATCACTTCACACCTGTTAGGAAAGCTGTCATCAAAAGGACAAGGAAGAACAAGTATTGGCAAGAATGTTGGAGAAAAGGGAACCAGTGTAAACGGTTGTTGGCAATGCAAACTAGTACAACCACCAGTGTGGTAAAACAGCATGAAGATTCCTCAAAAAGTTAAGAATAGAAGTACTAGATGACCCATATATTGTACTTGTAGATACTTGTCCAGACTATGGTAAAAATAATTTGAAAAATATATCTATTTTTTACAATATTCACTACAGTATTTTTTCAATAGCCAAGATATGAAGACAACTCAATTACCTATCAATAAATGAATATGTTTCATAAAAGTAAAATGAATCTATTACATGTTAAATAAAACATATTAAAAAGTCAAATAAAAAAGATAACAAGGAAACAAAAAGGTACAGTTGAGTTCTAAACTTTCTTTTAATTTTATTTTACTATTTTTTCAAATTTTGGAAACTGAACACAGAATCATAATCAAGTAAGGCAGACTTTATTGCTGATTTGCATTCCTGGTCCTCCATACTTAACTGAGGGAAAACTTAATTACATGCATGTGAAGGTAGTTTAATGTATAAAGATAAACTCAAATACATTTTATGTATGTACCTATATATATAAAACCAAAAACAGGTATTAGTGTGATAGTGTGTTACAGAACTTAATATATCACACATAATCTGTATGTAATTTCTGAAATACAATTCATGTAAAGACACCATTAACTTCTTATTATTTTTGATTTTTTAATCCTCTTGAATTCTTGCAAAGGAACTGCTTGAAATGAACTTTGAAAGACATTGAATCTGCATAGGGAAACTTAGGAAACTTGCCCTTGGACATAATTACTTAGTGATGGAGATGAAAGATTTTTTTAATGGCAATCACACCATCTGAAGAAGACCAGATCTGTGAATGTCAAATTAGGCATAATTTGAAGCAAAATGGGCATATTATATATTAACACAATATGTAGGACAGTTTTGTCAGTGACTGAAGAAAAAGTTCTCAGTTTAGAAATGTTTTTTCTTATTGGCAATTTTTGATCTCTGACAGTGCAACTCTGTCTATTAACACTTTTATTACCTTGTCAATCAAAAGTCCACCAGCACCAACCACGAGCCAAAAGTGCTTGCAATTATTAATAAGACTAACTGGTGCCTGGTAGCAAAGAAATCACTCTAAAGAGTAAGGATAGTTGGAAGGGATTTATATAACTTACAGTTACTGAAAGAAATATAGATGTAAAAAAAATAAGAGTATTCTAAAAGCATTTAATAATGAACTTTTATTTCTTAAAATATTTAGAATTTTTCCATTTTAAAAACCCATATGAAATAAAGTGGATTAGAAACTTGTATTATACTAAGTAGTGCTGGGAATAATTTTATTTGTACAAATTTGCTGAATTGCATAGGTCTCAGGGCAAAAGTGTTATGTAGGCAATAAACGTTTTGTATGTGCATAGCCAATTTGATCATTTCCTCTAATAGTGTCCTATTAAAGAAAACAGATTAGCAGTTAATTGGTATCCAACAAAGAACTATTTTGGCCTTATTTGCTATTTTTTTCATTAGTGGTCTTAATCAATACTAGCACGCAATATTAGATTCCAATTCTTTTCATAATCTCATAAATATGCTATGTTTTATTATTTGCTAGGTGGCCAACAAATTGCCCTCATAGTCACGTTTGAAGGAAACTGCTTGACTTAAACATCAATAATCCTATAGTGCTTATTTTCATAGTAATAGGAATTCTTAAATGTACGAACAATTAATTTTGTTTTGTGTTTATATTTATTTATTGGACAGATGATGTACAAATTGATAATTGAAGTTCATCTGAGAATACCTTCAGGGATATAAGGTAATTATGTGAAGGTAAGTACATAGTTATCATAAAACAGAAGAGCCAAAATTAAAATCTTCCATATATAAAATATTAAAATAATCTAATATAGTATCAAGTTAGAGTATTTAAAGTTCAGGGAAGGTGTTAAGATTTATAATGCATGGTTAGGTCTGGTTATGAAGACAATGTGGCAAGAGTAATGCTAATGAGGATGAATTTATGGATATTGTATCTGTGTACATGTAGAGAGGCCAGTAAAGATAGATTATAATTTTGGGACAATTGAAACATATACAGGAATGCCTGATTCTTTAATTTGAACTTAAATTTTTCAGGTAGTTAGAAACTCAAAGATTTTCTTTCAGAGAACCGCATATTCAGGAGCTATGCTTTAGAAAATTCAAATGTCAGTGCTATATTGCAGCCCATCTCAAGCGGCACAAAGTTAGAGAGCACTTTAAAATAAATTATAATAATTATCTGAGATTTCTATAATGGATGAAAAATATTTGAATACTATATAAATATATGAAACTAGAAAAAAGTATAAATGTATGGATATCATGACAATTATAAAAGAAATAACAATATAAATAAATATAAAATAAAATAAATAAAAAATTAATACAAAAAAATTTAAAAAGGAAATACAATTTAAAGAGGAAAACTGATAGTTCAAATTTGTAACATTAGATTATAGACCAAGATGATAACATAAAAATCTTCTAAATTTCTTTTTTTTAATTTTTATTCAGACTAATGTGATTTACAAGTTTTTTATTTAAGATACATAGTGACAGTGAATTAGGGTAATTCCCACAACCAATGTCGACCTCCCTCTGCCCCTGTTCTCAGCATGCTTTCCTTGCCTCTACCCATAGCTCGCTGAACTGCCAGTGTAACAGTTCCCTTTTATTTCTTTATTTTTATTTTGTTTTTGTTTTGTTTTGGGGCCACACCCAGTGATGCTCAGGGGTTGCTTCTGGCTATGTTCTCATAAATTGCTCATGGCTTGGAGGACGATGAGTTCATGGGCTTGAGACTACCAGAGATCTAACCAAGGTCAGTCCTAGGTTAGCCTTCTGAAAGGCACAGACCCTACTGCTGTGCCACAACTCCGGCCCCAACAGGTCTGTATTGTGTATAACTTGTAGTTTGGGTCTCTTGATTTTATTGTCCTTGACTTTGTGTTAGTTATTTAAGTTTAATCATTTTTTATTTCCACTCACTCTTTGTGGACTGTTTGCCCCTGGTACTTACCATCCAGTTATTTTTTTTTCTTAATTTATTAGGCAGAACAAGATAAGTGCTCAATAACACATAGTAGAAAGCTGTCTAAAAAAACTAGAACATTTCTCCATTATAGCCTCATATTGAAAACATAATTTCTAATTTTTTGAGGAATATCCATATCATTTTCCAAAATGTTGGACTAGTAGGAATTCTTATCAGTAGTGATGAGAGTCCCTTTCTCCCCACATCCATGCTAGCATTGGTTGTTTCTTTCTTTGTGATGTGTCCAGTATCTGTGGTAAAAAGTCTCTGTAGTATAAAATATCTCATTGTTGATTTGATTTGCATCTCCCTGATGTTTAATGATGTGAAGCATTTTTTTTCATGTGTCTTTTGGCTATCTGTATTTCGATTTTGAGAAAATGTCTTTTCACCTTCTCCCCATTTTTGGATAATCCAGCAATACCACTCCTAGGGATATATACTAGGAATACAAAAACAAAATAAGTAAAAGGCCCACGCACTCCTATGTTCAACACAGCACTTATTTACAATACACAGGATCTAACAAATCTACAAACCAGGTGCACAATAACAGATACATGGATAAAAAATAAACCTCTGATACACAATCAAATACTATGCAGCTATTAGAAAAACTGAAATAATAAAATTTGCTTATACATGGATGAAGATGGTGAGTATTATGCTGAGCAAAATCAGAGGAGAGGGATAAACATAGAATAATATAACTCATGTAAGGATACAAGAAAAATAAAAGACAGAGTGGATATGATATTCAGAGACATTAGAGATGAGGATTTAAGTTTGATCATTTTTTATTACTACTCAATGTTCATATGACTGTTTGGTCTTGGTGCTCTTCATTATTTCTCCCTCAATTTGTGAGACAGAACAAGATGGTTCAAGTTATGTGGTTTTGTATGAAGGTAAGAAAAAAAATAA
>PVKC010009658.1:0-26574 GCA_004027635.1 Crocidura indochinensis | reverse complement strand
ATTTTTAAATCTCATTTGCTTTTAGTAGTTGATACCAAATTTTCCCTTCTCCTTTTCTTAACCTTTTTATCTCAAACAGAATAGCACAACTTGAAGCATTCAGACTCATAAATTGAGGGGAGAAAAGGATGTCACCAGGGCCAGTCATATGACCATGCAGTGTAAATCTTGGGGGTGGGGGGAGAGCGGGAGAGCAGAGAAGGGAGATATGGGAGACATGCTGGGAACAGGAGTGGAGAGAGGACAACATTGGTGGTGGGAATGCCCTTCATTCATTGTCACTATGTACTGTAAATAATTCTGTGTAATGAACTTCAGTCACAATAAAAATTTAAATTAAAAAAATGTTTTTGTCATTAAATATGTGTAATATTTATTTAGAGAATTAATGTTGCTTTAAAAAAAAAGAAGAGAGAGAGATCTAAAAGAAAATTGAAGGGAACTAAATGTTATAGTGGAAGGTGTCATGTTAAGAATATTACATTTATGAAATCCTATCATTGACAATATTGCAAATCATAGTGACTAAATAATAAATGAATCAATAAGTAAAACATTTGGCCTTCTATATACCCAGTGGTATAAAAGAACCCTTTGCAACAGCAGTTATCAAAACATGTTTAAGTGTCAAAAAATCTCATTGTTCATTTTCCCATCTTCTCATATAATAAAAATATTTTCTAAAATTAGAAGTTAGTGAGAGATGCTTTTAGGAGTGTCACTGAGCCCCCTGGAGATAATTAGTACTACGACCTGTGAAGAGTTGGTCCAGAATGGTTGGGATTTACTATATATACTGACTGCATTTCAGAATAGAATGCTCTGAGGTGGCCAACAACTCATTAATTCAGAGGGTAATTCATTGACAGAAGACTAGTTTTCAATTCACAATCTAAAACTATTTAAATTATATTCTAATTATGAGTGAAAAGTATGCACTTCAAACTTTAAATCTGGATATGTAATCTACTGATAAAACTAATGAACAATATTTTTAAAAAGGAACTATCATTTTTACCAAGAAATGCTAATCAGCCTGCTTTTTTGAAGTATGCCTCATTTGCATCACAACTATTATGAAAATTCAATATTATGCTACTATGTATTGCATTGTACTGCTCAGCTGAACATAAAAAAAGGTAACCCTTCTTCAAAGTGAATAAAAATGAAAAAAAAATCAGAATGCAAAGCAAATTCTTGTCCTTGCTACTTTTCCTTTAATTCCACTCCGAGGACCAAAAGGTTTTTTATATTTTTTTTTCCTGTAATAAATTCTTCAGCAAGCTTACAGTCCCTAAATATATTCCTAAATGTAATGCATGCATAAATAAACACCCATCAAATCTTCAGAGCCTCTACCACAAATATGGAGTACATTCATAAACTCATTAGAGTTCACTGTGAAAAAACTCATTACAGTTCCATTAGGCCAGGAGACTCAACATTTTAAAATAAATGTTACACAAGTAACTTTATTTTTCTTAAAAAGTAACAAGTAAAAATGCCATAATTTGCTAACATTCTTTTTATATTTTATGTTTCCTAAAGGTAAAAGATGGAGCTTATTTTAGCAATAAATAGAGTGAAAAGTGACAAATTTGAGCTCAAACACATTTTCCTTGCTTTCTATACATTTAAACCATTATCTTCCTAAAAATTGAGATATTGAAGCCTAATATAGAAAGTTTTAGTTATTAGTTATTTTATCTGAATAATATAACATATAAAGTAGTAGTTCATAGCTAATAAATACAACTTATTACATTTATGTGCTTTACAACTATATACTCAAAGGTTCATGAACTTTTTCTCAGAAAGTATATGTTGCCTCCCTCATAAAATAAAATATAAAATAAATCAGAAATTATGTGAATATTTTAAGGACAGACTTTTAAAAATATTTCTCCATGAAATAGTGCATACTTGTAATTATAAATCTAATGCTATTATATATTTTAGACAAGATAATATTTTCTGTATTTTGTAAAAATACTAGCCAGACACTATTTACATGCTTTTTCTTTTAATGCCCTAAGTGTGAGAACTTAAATAGACAAAATGTTTCAGTAGTAAGTGTTGCTGTGAAATTCTCAGGGTCTCATACTTCATTACAAGGATCTCTGTTATGATAATTCCTGTAAAAAGGCCATTTGGGGCAAAATAGCATTTTTAACAGCCAAAAACTCAAACAAACCTCACTGATTGGGACTCATTTCAAGAGTAAACCTCTAACTTCTCTGACAGATCAAATTAAATTCTGCTTGTGGAAGGTCTGGGACACTCCTTTAGTTTGAAGCAATGCTGTACTTTTTATTCCTGCTGAGTAAATAGCCTGAAGTCAAACTACTTGCCCTGACTAATGATCAAACATATCCAGGAATTCTGTACAAGAAATGCATTCTTCTTTCCTTTGAAGTGCATTGCTGGGAGAGTAATTGGATTTGCTGGAGGTTTTCCTTAGAACTGCAGAAGAAATTTCCTAGCTAAGCATATAATCAAGCTACAGATTTTTTTCTATACCTACTTATAGTAGTGTGGACACTGAATAAACATACCTCAAAGAAGTGTTAGAATGATAGGCTCTTTACTGATGTCTATTTGCTGGCTGAAGAACACGCAGCAGTGTTAGGTTAAAAAATTTCAACAGAAGAAACATTATTGGGAAACAATAACTAGTCATATAAGTCCATCTAGAAATACAACTGTGTATCATTATATCTACATAATCATTAACATACAAAGATGAAAGATAAAGCAGGAGATTAAAGCTGAGGATGAGAACATAAAACTAAATAGGTAAACCACAAACTAGAAAGAAATTTCCAGTTGACAATAATGATATGCTCCTGAATTTTGTTGAGGGTACAAGTGGAGCAAAAAGCACATCTTCTCTAATCATGGAATTTCATAGGAAAAAAGCCATACAGTTTCATTTCTGAGAAGACAGGAAACTGAGCTCAAATCTTACTGCAAGCATATCTTTCATTTACAATGACTCTGGAGTCCTTTTTCCCCCCCCATTTTGATTGCATTCTGGATGCTGCAGCTTTACAGGCAAGAATATAGAATATTATGGATGACATTCAAGTGATAATGATTCTCATGTCTGAGTGATACAATAATAAATTGAAATATTTAAGAGAGGAAAAACATCTCCTTGTGGAACCAAAAAAGTATCAACAAATATTTTAACAATTGTGGTGTGTTGTTTTCTATTTATATTTCACACAAATATATGTCTTAAGTCTAAAAATTTGCTTGCACCTCCTTTAAGTATGTCTACCACATAATATAAAGTCTTAAATGACCTTATATATATATATATATATGTGTGTGTGTGTGTGTGTGTGTGTATATATATATATACTACTTGCATATGTGGGTCTTAGTAATAAAGCATTAGAAATAAGATCTGGAAAGATAGTAAAGGATTTAAGGAGCTTACCCTACATATGAACAATGCAAGTTTGATCTCTAATACCATATGGTTCTCTGAGCAATATCAGGAGTAGCCCCTAAGCACAGAGTTGGGATTCACCCAAAGAACCACTGGTTATGATGCCAACACATCTTCTAATTCCTGCCTAAAGTATAAGAGCATATTCTATAATTTCGAGGTATATTGTAAGTACAGTAAAAAAAGAACATTATAGTCATTGTGGGGTTGGAAGTTGACCATACATGGCAAGTGGTGGGCATAATTGATCCCTATAGATAGGGTCAATTCTTATGTGCTCAAAGGACCCCATAATCTTAGGATCCAACTGGGCTTGACAGAATACAAGGTAATTGTCTCAGTATTTGTATTACATCTGTCCATAAATATTTCATTAAAAAGTTAGGATCAGCAGCAAATATTTGGTAATCCCCATACTGTCAAAAATGATAAATACAATAAATATATGATAGTAAAATTTAATTAAAATATATAGCTGGGGCCCGGGAGATAGCATGGAGGTAAGGCGTTTGCCTTTCATGCAAAAGGTCATTGGTTGGAATCCCGGTGCCCCATATGGTCCCCCGTGCCTGCCAGGAGCAATTTCTGAGCATGGAGCCAGGAGTAACCCCTGAGCACTGCCGGGTGTGATAGATAAATGTGTTTCTATTAAATTCCCAGTGTTAAAAAAATACTTCTCCAGGAAGAATATAAAAAAGTTACTTAGGAAAAAAAAGGACAAAAGAAAACATGTTTTAATAATAGTGGGGTGTCATTGGCTCATCACCTTACAGGCTCATTTCTAAACCTTTGCTCTCACCCTGCCCCCTTCCTATTACCCTGCATTTAACCATTTTACCCTCAGTTTTTGGCTCCTCATGAAACAGATCATTATCCTCACTCAAGCCAGCTGCCAGCCAGCTCCCAAGGTGAAAAAATAGACTCTGAGCCTGAGAAGAAACCAATACTCTGTTCCTATTAATCTACTCTCAGGGGTCTCCTATCTTCCATCTTCCTTCAATGTGTACTCAGTTTCTGAGAAGCTCCCACTCAAAGACATTTCCTGATATGGGACTGCTGGGATTCCTTTGCAGACTCCAGATGGCCAAATCAAAGACCAAAGTGGCGTCCCGGATTCAACACCCTTCCACCCGACTATTTCTAAAAACATAAAAGGGACATGTGTATCTTTTTTGTATATCTTAGACGTATTCCCTTAACATCTATAACTCTTTTTGAATATCCTCCTACATAGTGAAAATGTTGCCCAGTGCGCCCCCCCCCTTTTTAGGATCTGTTCAATAAGGAATTCTGGTAGAAGAGTCTCTCTGTTTAGAGTTCATGTTAGAACCAAGTTACAGGTAATGTTGGACTTGTTCCCTCAGTCTCTAGATGTACCAATAATACTTTGTGGCATTGCTCCTCTTTTTCATAGGCACACTAAAATGGGAAAATATTACATATGTAAATAAGTTCTTATCTAACAGATAGGAACACACATTTTGTAATGCAGTTAGGCCTTATATCCTGAACATTGGCATAATGACTTGGCTCAGGCCTCAGAAGAATGGGCACTGCCCATAGATCCCTGAACCATGGAAACAACCACAATTGTCTATAACATTACCAGGAAGCAAACTTCTACCAGGGAAAACCCTACCACTACTCTGGCATTGACTTACTCCAAAGAGTCCTCTCTTAACACCCAGAAGACTTAGCAACAGCAACAACCTGCTTACAGGGAAGGTCTCTCCACATCTAATAGTGAAGTGAAACTAGAGGACACCCCACATCAGCCTGACTTCGATAAAGGAAATGCACAGAAACCAGAATCTTTAACTACAGGAACCTGGCACCAGCAATAGCTAATGTGCGAAAAAGTTTTGCAAGGACCATGGAGAATGACTCAGGGGGTTGGGCAGCCAGGTATGGCTGGAGCCAGAGTCAGTCTTATGCCAGAAAACTTCAGGGGTGAGGCCTCCTTGTAATTAGGCCAAGGCTTTTTTCTCATTTTCCCCATGTTTTGCTGGGCCTATGCAAACAATGGCGATTGTCACTCTCACACCGTTACTACTGTATTTTTTTTAACACTTATCCTTTAAGAAAGAAAGAAAGATTCATGGGGAGGAGTTTGCCTCCCCTCCATTCCAACAGAGCTCAGATGCCAGACCTGGCCTTGAAAGCCAGCCTGGCGTGGGGGGCTCTTTGTCGCCTGGACTAACGGGTCAGTTCTGGAGGCCTTTGGCCAGCTGTCTGTCCAGATTCTCAGCCATGCCAGAAGAGAATCAGTAATTCTGGCATGTGGGAACTTCTGAGTCCAGCTGCAGCCTTCCTCTCCAGTTTGAAAAAGCATGGGATTGGAGTTTCCCTCCTTCCCCCTCCCCCCAGAGCCCAGTTGCCAGACCTGGCCCTGAAGACCAGTTTGGCATGGGGAGCTCTCGGTCTCCTGGACTAATTGGTCAGCCCAGGAGGCCATTGACCCAGCCATACCCGTAGGAGAGGAGCAGGAATCCTGGCCTGTGGGATCTTCTAGGTGTAGCTGCAGCCTCTCTCTCCAGTATGAAAAAGTATGGAGGAGGAGTTTGCCTCCCCCCCATTCCAACAGAGCTCAGATGCCAGACCTGGCCTTGAAAGCCACCTGGCATGGGGGGCTCTTCGTCTCCTGGACTAACTTGCCCTTCCTCTTTGCTTCCCTTCCCTTTCCTTCCTTTTATAAATCTATTCTAGATAGGTAATTCTCAACTGGCCTTCAATAGTTCAAGGTTAAAGGGTTGAGAGCTAGGAAAAATAGTTCAAAGAATCATTATTGTTTTTTCTTTTATTACAGTAAAAATGATGGTTTTCAGTATTTCTCTCCACTAAAGATATTCTAAAAGGACAAAAATATAAATTAGTTTATGAACTTAATCTGCATTAAGTGGAATATTTCTCAATCAAAACTTCTGATCTGATCATCAATGGAGGTCTCAAATAAATAGATCTTTAATTTATTTTCATGGTTTTATTCATATGATTAAGAGATAAATTCTATAGAATATAGGTTATTAAAATATTCTTGCAATCATAATTGTTTTAATTTACAGAGACTTCAATAAAAGTATTTCTATTATTGGTCAATGGTAAATATCTAGATTATAAAAAACACAGCCAAATTAACATTTTAAAAATGTATTCTGTATTTTGGGAAACCTCTTCACATTATGCTTTGGGCTTGAAATTTCTAGTGCTTTTTTTCTAAATATTACAAAATTTTATTCCATACATAAAAGAAGCGAAACACTGTTATGAAACATCTGATGATGAAGACAAATCACTTTGGCTTATTTCAAAGTGCAGTGTACTCATACTACCCTCACACTCTTTAAGCATGTTCCATTCTTCATTTTGAAACCTGTCAGAATCATGATAAAATATTATAGAAGAAACTGAGATGAGCTTTCAGATAAGAGCAAAGAGTAAAGTGAAAAAGGGTTTCTTAAGCTTTCCAAATGACCGTCCTTTAAAAGAACTTGTGAAACATTTTCAATGATGGAACATCAATATTTTTAGAACTATCTTAACTCCACCTTTCTTTCTTATTTGTGCTTTTTTTTAAATTTAGTTTTAATATACGTAGTCTTGGCTGATGTTAGTCCTCTCTTTTTCCCCTAATACAAATAATGAGGTACAGATAAATTTCTCCACCCTGAAAAAAAAAAGAATAGAATATATATGAAAGACTTGGTTGACTTCATTTAATAATCAATTTACTTCAGATAATTCACCTCCTAGTTTCAGATAGAGGAATGAATAAAAGAAATATTTTGAGAAAATAGGAAGTGGAAAATGTTTTTTATAATTTCACCTCTGTTGAAGAAAACAGTATGTAAGGAAGGTGTGGTAGTTTTTGATAAACTCTATTCCAAATTTTAGAAAATACCAGCTTATATCCACTGGTGGGAGAAAAAACCCTCCTTTTTCTAGTACTCTAATACTAGTTCTCTTCCTTCCAAATTCTGACCCTCTGATAATAATCTAAATTCTAAGTGCTCAAGGCTTCCACATCATTGTCAATTTGGGACCACATTTATTCACAGATCACTACAATAAAAGAACAGAAGTTACTTAGGGACCAATTGTGAACCCTCTCAATCTATGATAAACATGATTTTATGGGAAATGGGAAACCTCAAGCGACCCGATCTATATAACTTGCATGTATATGTCAACTGGAGATGGGCCAACAGCCATTACCAAGATCATATTGCTTTGTCTTACATGCTGGCATTCCAAAGGCAATGTAATTTAAGACAAAAGCTGGTTTTTGAATGTCCACAAAGTACTAAGCTTAAATAAAATTCTTTCATTCTATCTTTCATTCCATCAGACTTGTGTTTTAAAGTATTAGGAGACCAAAAGGAATTAAAAAAAATCACAAGAGGAAATGCAAATTAATCTACAACAAATCATTTAACAGGTGCCCAAGAAAAGAATTTTATTGCTACTGACATTAACCATTTGGTTATCACTGATCCTATTCTCTGTGGGAAATATATGGTTATCTCCTTACAACTTAAGAGTCACACAGTAGGGGAAAAAATAGCTCAAACAATCCCACATTGCTTAAAGGAAAAATGCACTGCAATGAGTCCCCTGCTCCGAGGTTATTAGGCCAAGAGATGGGATCTTATATTTCAAGATAGCTTTGTGTCTGACCCACAGCATATGGTTTCTATTACTGCCAGACCATGGCCACAAAGACATTTCTAATCCCTGTGAAAAATTTGATTCCATGTCTCCTGCTCAGTTGTATGTCAGAGAGGACAGTTGAAGTTTTGGGGGATGAGGAGGGGGCAAAGGGTGGCTGGAGAGATTTTTATCCTTGCCATCCCTCTATATAATATGACAAGGTTGGTAACAGAACCCTTCTCACTTCTGGTTTCTCTTTTATCTTACAAACCACTTAATGCTCATAAGGGACACAGTTCACACTCCAGTGTATCATGTTTAAGCTCTCTGAAGATGAGAAACAGCTTTATGAAGGGTGACAATTCTGCAATTCACTAATCTGGTTTCCAATTTTTTAAGAGGGAGATAAAAATAAATGTATTCTATTTAATATGTCTTAACACAGCAAACAATATTCAATGATGATTAAAAATGTTTATAATGTGATTATGAAGAGATATTTACCTGTCAGAATTATAGTTGTCTCTAACAGTTAATAATGAGGATAAGAATTAGTCACTAATGCATGTTATTTCACAAGGCACCTTTAATCCACTCAGATTAATCAGACTTTCAATATGAACATAATAAAGTTCTGCTTTATTAGATTTCACAATTGATACTTTCTCAGCTTTTAATATAACATAAATTGTGGAACCACTGTCTGGTCTTGTAACGAAGTTTTCTACAATTAATTATGAGTTCCTAACATACCCTAGTTTTATAATAGTCAATTTGCAGTGTCTCTCTGGGCACTGAAGGTAATAGTCCCTAACAAAAGAAATTGTCAAAAGATTATGTTCTCACATACAAATAGTTACAGATATATAAGCAAATAGTCCAGATAAGCATTTTATCTTTGTGGGGCATAGGAAAAAAATGTTCTACCCTTCTGTGTTTTCTCTAGCTGTAATAAAAGGTCACCAGTAAAGGGGAAACCAATTTCATTAATATGGAGAAATTTACATGACTTTTGTTAATTTTTGCTTTTGAGAGATCATATCCAGAAGTTCTCAGGAGTTTTTCCTAGCTCTATATGTAGGGGTCATTCCTGGATGTGTAAGAAGACTATGTGGCGCTAAGGATTGAATGGGGGAAGGTCATATGAAAGGCAAGTGCTTTGAGTCCTATTTCTCTACATTTCTCTCGACTGCCTAATGAGTGTAAATCCTAAAGAAAAATCGGGCAAGCCTGTTATATACACAAATAGTTTCTCTAAGAAAATGAGATAAGCAGGAAAGAAAAAGAGAAACTTCCTGTAACAAAAAGAGGAGGAAACTTTTACTCTGAGTATAAAACAAGATGAACTTTCCAGACAGTCAGGCTTGTTCACTGATAAACAACATGAGGTATATATCATTCAAACTCTGTTTATCTAGGTCATGAAAATGGAAAATAGGAATGTTATCTTGAAAAGAAAATAATGTTTTGAAATTTTTTCCTATTTTTATTACTCTTTATTTTATATTTTTGTCTAGTTTTTTTTTCAGCCACACACCGTGGCACTCAGGAGTTACTCCTGGCTATGCACTCAGAAATCGCTCCTGGCTTGGAGGACCATATAGGAGGCCAGGGTATCGAACTGAGCAGTCTGTCCAAGATTAGCATGCACAGGCAGAAGCCTTACTGCTTGTGCCATCACTCCAACCCCATTATTTATATTACTTTTATGGCATCATACAGAATTAGCTCTTTTTGAAATGTATCATTTTAATTAATTTTTGTGTGTCTCTTAATATTTTTAGTCTAAAACTAAATTTCTTATCTTAGTTTTTTATATTTCAGTTCTTTTTCATTTTTATTTTCACCTCAGAGGAGAATTCCATTCTTTCTAATTAATTTGGAAGACTTCAAAGGAAAAATAAAATTCCCTGACACCTCCCACTGGAGACCTGAATGTGTCTAAATTAAAATACCGTTTAAGTAAATGTAAAAACACTAATAAAATTAAATTCCAGGGTCAGAGCGACAGTTCATCAGTAGGGCATTTGCCTTGCACGCAGCTGACCCTGGACAGACCTCGGTTAGATTCCAGGCATTCCATATGGTCCCCCAACCCAGGAGCAATTTCTGAGTACATAGCCAGGAGTAACCCCTGAGTGTCATCGGGTGTGGCCCCAAAATCAAAATAATAATAATAATAACAATAAAATTGCATGCCCTGGTGGAACATGATATAAGAAAATCTTGTGCTCCATGTAAAAGAAGAGAATTTGTCCTATAAAAGTGTGTTAATTTCCTGGATATTAGAGAAAATAGTTGATCTGAATTTATTGGATAATTCAAGTGATAATAATTTCATTGCATTTAAAATATTCTTTTGTGGTTGTTATGTCCTATCATCCCCAGATATTGGGAACTTAAAGTTAACTTAAATTTTAAGGAATTTGTAAAGAAATATTATTACTGGGAGGGAACACATGACCAGAATTTGGTCACTTATCTATATATACTGTGACTGTATTATACTAGTAATACTAAACTGAAAAATTATACTTATTTCCAAGGGTAGAGTTCAATATGATTGTTCTCACTGAGGGATTATATATATATATTCATATATATATATATATATATATATATATATATATATATATATATATGAATTCGAGAGTTAAATACAGAATAGCCTCACTCATCTGTGGGATTTAAGAAAAATAAAAGCAGTATGGTAATGTAAGCAACTATGATTAAAATAAAAATCATATTAAAAAGAAAAATACCGAATCAATAGTAATGAGGGCTAGAGGGACCAGCCCATGATATGAAGCTTATCCCAAAAAGTAGTAAGTGCAGTTAGAGAAATAACTACACAAACAACTATCATGACAATGACAGAGAGAGAGAGAGAGAGGGAGAGAGAGAGAGAGAATGCCTGTCTTGAATACAAGCAGGGGTTTGGAGAGGAGGTAATTGAATGACATTGGTCTAGGGAAGTTGTATTGGTAAAAGGTTTTGTGCATTTTATGGCTAAAATCCAATTATAAGCATATTTATAACCATGGGGTAAAATAAAGATATTTTTATTTATTTTAGGAAATTGAGGCCACTAAATTTGATCTTTTTGAGGTATTTCATATGATACCCATTTTATATATTTAAGATAATACCCATTGACTGTTGTATTCAAAATAAAATGTGTGGTTTAGGCTGCCATATTAATATGTTCATTTGGATTAAAAATAATAAAAACAGAAAAAAATCAAGATGGTTTGTTTGACAATGTTTAACACAGTATGAGATCTACAAAGAAATGGTTAACAGATAAAGGTGCAAGTAATGACCAATGACTTCATAAATTACAGCTTCTAGTAATGGCCCTTTCTGGAGCAATGGTTGTTAAAAATTGCTCTAGCACATTATTTGAAAAGATGCCAACTAACTTTGACATTGCCTTTGTATACTTGCAGCAAGGTTGACTCGCCTGAATCGGTTTTTTTCTATTATTTCATATCTTCACATTGACTTTAAGAGTTAAGATTTCTAATTCTCTTCCCAGATGGATTAAGGAAATTCAATGTCAATTACTGACATTAAATATCATTAACCTAAGGACTAAGATGAGGGCTACCAAATTTCCTTGAAGTCAAACTTTATCTTATAGAGTACTTTAGTTAGCTTTAGACTATACTGTCTGACCAAAACAAAATCTGTGCCTTCACTTAGAGGCCAAGATTGTTAATTCATATTGCATATGTATTTCATTTACATATATAACCCTTTCCTCAAATAGAAGTTTCCTCACATATACTCTATCTTTTCCGTGTGTGTGTGTGTGTGTGTGTGTGTGTGTTTAAATTTTTTTATTTTTGTTTGTTAAGGGGCCATACCTGGTGTTACTGGGCTTACTCCTGACTCTGTTCAGGGATCACTGCTGGAGATGCTCAAGGGATCATATAAAGTGGAGGGGACCAAACCAGGGTCAATTCCAAGCAAGTCAATCACCCTACTGGTTATGCTAATATTCTAACCATATTTTCAGATTCCTAAACCTGCCAAGTAGAGTGCTCTTCAATTTTACCACTCTCCTTTCCCTCATATGCCCAAGACTCAAATGAAATGAAATGTGATAGTGGAAGAACAGCAATAACAGGAAATAATACAGCTTAGATAAAACAGTTGTTAGAGAGCAGCCTATGCATAAATAGTATCAAAACTGAATGTAACTATATTCAATTTAATTTTCTATTACCCCTTCTATTACCACAGAAGCGGGAAAGTCAACTTCAATCTGTTTTCATATATATACACGAATAATATATGATATAATACATTATGTAACACATTACAGTACATAATTATATATATTTATATAATATATTAAGATACATTGTATGATATATTTAATATAATACATTGATGCATTAATTATAAATATACAATATATTATATGACATACATAAAAATAGATTGATTAAATAGAAAATATGTAAAATTAAGAAGCTTAATAATCTATATTTTCTGATATATAATTATCTCATCTGTTCCCTTCTGAACTAAATTTTGAATAAGCAGTATTGGCTCATCATATTTTACCAAAGTCATTATTCCACTATCATGGCCAAGCATTATTTTCATGATTGAATTGATTTATGTCAAAGCATACCTTGCTTCCCCTTAGGCTATGAAAATACTTATCTGAAAGTTGGTCATACTAAATACTTTCTATCAACTTACTTTCACTTCTAACTTTTCTTTTAGAGGTTGGATTTATTCACATAAAAAAAAAGAACACTAGTTGCAAGGGTAAAGGTCACAAACCAGCATTTCTTCTCAAAATATCTCCATTTAAATGCAAATTTTGGACTTTATCCTAACCTTTAAACAGTTATTTTGTAGAAATGCAAAAGGTAATAGTAAATTGTGTATCTTAATATCTATGGAGTAGCATTCTATTTTACTTAGCTTCTTTATGCTATATAAACCATATTTTAAAGACTTAATGAAATCCTTCATGGGTAACAAGATTTTCTCAGAAAATTCAACTAATGCAATTTAAATGTAGAATCTAATCATTTTAAAATAATTTTAATCATCAGAACTTGCCACAATTTTTATTATATTATTTTTACTTAGCACATGCAAGTTACAGAGCTAAGGCATTCATTAATGATAAATAACTCAAATGTTCTATTACTATTAAAACTAATTTAAATATATAATATAATATAATAACAAAACTGCAAAGTAGAAAGTGTTTCCTACTAGTATTTCAAAATATAATAATTAAAAATAGCAAAATACTACTGAATGAGCTGACAGTTATGTGCTAATGACTTAAAGTATAATCAAAATGATTCAATATTTAAAAGGGAAAAAAACTATTTAGAAAATGCTAAAACATTCAAAGCATTAAATCAACTTAGAACTTCATTATTATCATTATTACCAGAATTAAATTTCTTATGACATGAACTTTGATACAGTATCATAAAAACAAATTAGAACTTCTGCTTTTTTAATGTCTTACTATACAGTATAAGAGTCATTTAGTGACTTTGGCATATCTCCTCAGCCTCCTTGGATTTTATTTTAGCTGTAGTGGATGGTTTCCTCAAAGCAAAGGCAAAGTGGTATTTTTTTTCTCAACTTTTCTCCCTAAGGGAGGAAAAGTTCTTCAGTATGTTAGCTTTTATCTAGTATAGATTGGATGTATAAAGCTCTTAGTAATTTTCACCACTTTCTAATTGAGGGATCCGTACATATTAGTGATTAAGGCCTAATTCTCTGATTCCTTTGAACTGTTTCAACTACTTAAGCCTTCTCTACTTAGTCATATCAATACGTTTACTTTAAGATTAAACTCATACACTATAGTCCTACATCCATATACCAAGCACTTATAATCACTTATGAATGTCATAGAGTGTGATGTGGTTATAGACCATTTCCATAATCAGAAAATCTACATGATGGCATCATTTGGATAAATATCATTAAGACTGCATTCTATACTGTTCTTTAGAGGACTTGTAGTAGTATTTAACCTTAGCGGCACACATATACTTTATCTGGTATTATCTAGTAGCTGTTCACTTCCTACTTCTTCATTAAATTTTTTGGGATGACAATCAATAAATGACCTATACACAAATCCTTGAATCAGGATCTACTCTGTGGATAACCTAAGTTAAAACAGGTATCAGGGGGCTGGGTGGTGGCGCTGGAGGTAAGGTGCCTGCCTTGCCTGTGCTAACCTAGGACGGACCACGATTCGATACCCTGGTTCCCCATATGGTCCCCTGTGCCTGCCAGGAGCGACTTCTGAGCGAATAGCCAGGAGTAACCCCTGAGCGTCACCGGGTGTGGCCCAAAAACAAAAAACAAAAACAAAAACAAAAACAAAACAAAACAAAACAAAAAACAGGTATCAACTCAACATTTCTGATCCTGCATTAGTTAAAATAGAATAGGATCATAGTTATAATAAATAAATTATGTGAATATACTCTTCCTTTCTACCTTCATCTCCCTACTGTTCATTCCTTTACTACTTCTGCAAGTATCTTATATTCACTGATTTAATTGGCATAGGGGGTTAGCAAGGATCTTTATTTCTCAATGAACAGAAGCATATGAGAGAACAAAATTTTTGTCTTCAAGTTTTGTTGGGGACAGGAGACTTGTGATAGGATAAAGGAGTATAAGCCTAAGTATAAGGAGACAACTTATAAAACATTTTTGTAATCATGGTGCTTAAATAAAGATATTATTTTTTAAAAATTTAGGGAAAAGCCAAAAAAGCCTACTAAATATAAAATTACTTTTGCTGTTTTGTTGTTTGGGGTTGGGGGGCGGGGCACAACCAGCAATGTACTCATATCACAGAGTTGTATGGGATTGGGGTTTTGGGGAAGAGGTTACTCCAAACAGTTTCCAGGGAACCTTGTGGTTCAAGGGTCCCTGCATGCATATCAGCCTATCAAGTTAACTCTTTGACCCTAAAAGATTTTTAATATTTTTAAAATAATATTAAAGAAAAAATTCATTGATTGTGATAGCATTTTTATATGCAGCAAAGCAAAAGCTGGTAGATGTTTTAGGCCTAGTTGGATCAAATAAATATTTTTAAATGTTCATCTTCTGGAAAAGATATTGTTTTTAAATGTCAAAACAGAAGCTTTTTTTTTATAAGGGCTATTAAAGTCCTTGGACCTTATAGATGACTGTGATAATTTATTAAACTGATTATTCCCTGCCAATTATGAAATCCCCTCTTACTTACTTTAATTATAATTAGTTTATAAACTTCTGAGTGTGATTTTTTTTTGCCTCCATGTTGGAATTTCAATAAAGCAATAGCTATACTATTTATTGATTTTTCTAGTTCTATACACACATACAGATAATTTATCAATGGGAATAAATAGAAATCACAAAATTTTACTTGAGTTACATTAATATAAAAATAACAAATAAAAAACATATTCAAATTTGGTATTTAGTGGTTGAGTAAGAGTCACATTTTTAATTTTTTTTAAACTTGAGGCACTGTGATTTAACACTATACTGCTCATGATTGGGCCTCATCCATGTGATTTTCCAATATCACCCATTCAACCATAGTGTTCTTCTCTGTCATTCAAAGAATCTGACTTTCTAACTCTCAGTTCACAAGCAGAAAAATACCATTCTTAAGAAGTGTGCCATTTTTTCTATAAAGTAAAGCTCAACTATGATTTTTAAAAAAAGATTCTAAAATTTACTGCAGAATGGCAAATGGACAAAAGGAAGGGAGCAGAAATTTCATAGACCTTTTTCTATTGTGCAACAAGAAAATGCAATAAAATTACCTGACTTCTAAAGGCCAAAGTATACCTAGCATTATCAGTAGGAACTTAACATTCAGTGCTTAATAGGATGATATAATACAGTATATATTCGGGACTGGTGAGGTGGCGCTAGAGGTAAGGTGTCTGCCTTGGAAGCGCTAGGCAAGGAAGGGCCGTGGTTCGATCCCCCTGTATCCCATATGGTCCCCCCAAGCCAGGGGCAATTTCAGAGCGCTTAGTCAGGAGTAACCCCTGAGCATCAAACGGCTGTGGCCCGAAAAACCAAAAAAAAATATATATATATATAGTATATATTCTATTGTACCTGTACCCATATGTTCAAAGTGTCAAATGCCATTTGTTTAGGGAAGTCTTTACTGAGTTGCTTCACTAGGTCAGGTTCAAACCATTATAATTTTTCTTAAATAGCACAGTTATTTTTGAGAAGACATTTGTACAATGATTTGTCTCTATTTTACTGCCTGGCAAAATCCAGGTGAGCAATACAGGCATCTGTTTCACATTACTGTTGCATTTTAGACCTTACCCAGAGCCCTAGCCTAATGGATAGCAAAAACTGTAATGGTTTAAATAAAAATATGAATGACCATGTTGTTCCAATTTAATCTCAAAGTAAAGTGTGAATCATGCAAGCTCCTATACAGGTGAAGTTCTAGGCATATTTTGTTAACATGCCTGAATATTAAACATGCCTAACATTTGTATCCTATGATAGACATTGCAAATGCAATACTGATTAAAGAAATTATGTTTACCACCAAACTAACTTTGAAACACCAAATTCCAACAGCAGATGATTAATTAAAAATGTTTTGGCACATATTGCAAAACAAAATGATGGACAAAAGGTAAATGCCAAAAATATATGAGTAATTCACATAACTAAATGGAAAGTAAATGATCTAATTTAAAAATGGACTAAAAATCTGGAGATTTTTCCGTAAAGAAATCCAGATAACCGACAGGTACAGAAATTGATGCTTAATATCTATAGTCATAAGGGAGATGTAAATTAAAACCACAATAAGGTTTCACTTCACAACTTTTGGAATGGGTATGATTATAAAGACAAGAAAAAAACATATGAGTGAGGATATGGAGAAAAGAAAACTCTTGTGCATCATAGTGAATATATGGATTGGCGTGATCAGTAGAAAAAATGGAGTTTCTAAAAAAAATGTAAAAAGCAAATTATCTAAAAAATCAGCAATCCATTTTCTGGCTATTTGTTCCAATAAAACTTTAAATCTAATTTGAAAAGTTGTGTGTGCCCTCATAATCAACATAACACTTTGTAATAGCTGAGGTATGTTCTATTTGGCCATTAATAGATCAATATATAATGAAAAAGTGCAATGAGGGGTCAGAGATATAATAGGCTGGCTAAGCTATTTGCCTTTATATGGCCAACCTGGGTTATCCCCAGCCCCCATATGGCCATAGATCCATTCAAGTGGTGATCCCTCATCACAGAGTCAGAAATAAACCTTGTCCACTGCCAGATGTGGCCACCAAACAACATAAAATAAGCAAATAAAAAGAAAAATGAAAATTGTTCATATTAATATTACAAAGGCATAGGGGCCGTGCGATGGCGCTGGAGGTAAGGTGCCTGCGCTAACCTAGGACGGACCGCGGTTCAATCCCCCAGTTCCCCATATGGTCCCCCGTGCCTGCCAGGAGCAGAGCGACTTCTGAGCGAATAGCCAGGAGTAACCCCTGAGCATCACCAGGTGTGGCCGAAAAACCAAAATATTACAAAGGCACAAATGAATTAAAGGATGGAAAACGGGAAGAGAGGGAGAGAAGGAGGGAGAAAGAGAGGGATGGAGGAAAAAAGGAGGGAGGGAAGGAAGGAAGGAAGGAGGGAGGGAGGGAAGGAAGGGAGGGAGGAAGGAGGGAAGAAGGGAATGAAGAAAAGGGGGAAGAAAAAGGAGGGAAGGAAGGAGAAAAGGATGGAGGGAAGGAACAAAGAAGGGAAGGAAGAGGGAAGGATGTAAGGAAGGAGGGAAGAAAGAATGTAAGGAAGGAGAGAAGGAAGGAAAAAGAAAGGAAGAATGAAGAGAGAGAGGAAGGAAAGAAGGAAGGAAGCATGGAAGGGAGGAAGGGAGGGAGGGAGAAAGGAAGAGAGAAAGGAAGGAAAGAAGGAAGAAAGGAAGGGAGGAAGGAAGGAATAAAGGAAGGGAGAAAGGAAGGAATAAAGGAAGGGAGGAACGAAGGAAGGAAGGTAGGGAGGAACAAGAAAGGAAGAAAAGAAGGGAGGAATGAAGGAAGGGAGGGAGGAAAGGAGGGAGGGAGGAAGGAAAAAAGGAAGAGAGGGAGAGAGGAAGGAAGGGAGGGAAGAGAGAAGAGAGAAGAAGGGAGCGAGGGAAAGAGATTTAAAAAGGGAGGCAGGAAGGAACTTATTGTGGGAATGAGGGAGAGACCTAGTGAGGTAAGGAGGGAGGGAGGGATGGAGAAAGATAGGGGAAAGGGAGTGAGGGTAAAAGATAGGGGGAGGGAGGAAGACAGGCAGTTCAGACAGAATAGATAGGAAAGAAAGGGGAAAGAATGATGAAAGTTACAAATTCTTATATAATAAGCAAGCTATGAGATACAATGTCTAACATGATGATTATAATCAATAATACTATATAGTATATTGATTGTTGTTGAGAGTTGATCTAAAAGTTTTTATGACATAAAAATATAACTATGCACTTTCTGGTTCTGGAGGCTAGCTCTTGCCAGGTATGGGGTTTGGGGAAGCTCCAGGCTGTAGGCCTTCTCCGTAGTTTGGGGGGTGCTGAGAAGCGTGCCAGGCCCCCAGCCATACCCTATTTTCTCCCCTGGACTCCAGGTCTTTCCTGGGTGCCGGCCCAGGTGGCCAGAAGTGGGTGCCAGGTGGCCTCTATAGGGGTCCTCAGGCTTCTCCCCCTTCTCCCTACACTAGGGGGCAGGGCACGTGGAGGAGGGAGGACAGATGCTGCACTGGGTTGTGTTGGGGCAGTCACTGGCAATTGGTCTCCATTTTAAAAACCGCATGGGGGCATATTGTTAGTATTCTAGGCATATATTTTACATATGCATAATATCCATCTTGTATTGTGCCTTTGACACTGCCCTACAATGCTCATTTCTTGTCCCTTACTGCCTCAGTCCCTACCATTATCCCCCCCACCATTTCCCCTTTTTACTTTTAATACTGTACAGGTCAAATCACACACCAAAGTTGTTCACTGAATTTAACACCCCACCCAACTATTTCAAAATTTCCCCTCTATGTATTTGTTTTGTCTGTCCTTCTCTTTGCTATCCGTTTAATAAGGAAGTCCATAGAAGTGTCCCTTCATTTAAAGTTTATGTTAGAAGCAAGTCAAGGGGATTGTTGGACTTATTCTAGGGTCTCCATAGGCACCAATCACGCCATGTGGCATTGTTCTTCCTTTACATAGGCACATTTAAATGGGAAATTACTATATATACAAACATGTTCTTATCTAATAAAGATGGGAACACACAAATCTTGTAATGCAGTGGGACCTTACACCCTGAACACCGTCATAATGACCTGGCTAAGGCCTCAGAAGAACAGGCATTGTCCATTTACCCCTGAACCAGGGATACCATCTACAAAACAACCATGGTTGTGTACATCATCACCTGAAAGCAATCCTCTACCAGAGAAGACCCTTTCACTGCTCTGGCATAGACCTACTCAACAGAGTCTTACCTTAACCCCAGAAGACTTAACAACACAATGACCTGCTTTCAGAACCGAGCTCTTTACATCACCCTCTCATTGTGAGGTGAAACTAAAGCATCATGATTTTGATGTAGGATATGGACATATTCCAGTATCCTTAGCTACAGACACCTGACACCAACAACAGTGACTGTAAAAAATAAAAGTGTATTGACACTACAGATAATGACTTGGGTTGGACAACTTCGTATGCCTGAAGCCTAGAGTTGGTCTTATGCCAGAAAACTTCAGGGGTAAGGTCTCCTTGTATTTAGGCCAAGGCTTTTCCTTTCCATGTCCCCTATATTTTGCTGGGCCTATGCAAACAATTGCCACTCTAACAGCTTCTTTGCTATGCACCTTTGACTCATCCTTAAAAGAAATAATGTATTATGATCAACTGTGTCAACAAAACTATAGCCTTTATTATTAAAGGAGTTTCATAAATTTTGTGGCTTTAGATTGCTTTGTGTACTGCTAAGAAATGTTACAATGTACTACAATCTGGGGACTTGAGAGCCAAAGTAATGATGCATGTGTTTTGTTTTATTTTCCTTAATTTTTTGGCTGAAAATGAGAATTCTGTTTATGGATGATTGTCTTCCTACTGTAATTTCACCTTGTCCTCTCTCTTTGCATCTTTGTCTTCATAAAATAAAAAAAAATACATAACTATGCAGAATTTCAAATGTTAACTGATGTTAATGTGGTGAGCATTTTTAATACATACAAATATCAAGACATTTGTACATATGAAAATAATTAATGGTATATAAGCCAATATACCTCAGTAAAATAAAACACTCAAAGAGAAAACAATTAAGATTGTGATGACCTGGATAGGATAAAATAACTCTTGTATGTAATTACTTATTACATTACATGAAGATTATGTACTACTTCACAAGTTGACTATAAAGTCATTTCTATTAGAAGCAATGTAAAAATAATTTCTTTTCTTTTCTTTTTTTTTTTGGTTTTTGGGTCACACCCGGTGACGCTCAGGAGTTACTCCTGGCTATGCGCTCAGAAGTCACTCCAGGCTTGAGGGATCATATGGGGCACCAGGGGATCAAACCGCGGTCCATCCAAGGTTAGCGCAGGCAAGGCAGGCACCTTACCTTTAGCGCCACTGCCCGGCCCGGTAAAAATAATTTCTATTTTGAAATACTGTTAATAATAATTAATTTTTAATGTGGTGCAACTAAGTAGCCAGCCTGTAAAAGTAAGAGAGTTTTTATGTACATTACAGAAGGAAGCATGATCTAGTAAGTTTATTTTTGGCAGGAGAGTATTCATCTACACATAAAAATGAAATCAAGAATTTGGTGAAGGGAAATCCCCTGATTTTATGTTAACATGTACCTAAAATATTATTGTCAACAATATGTAAGCCACTATGATTAAAATAAAAATTATAAAAAAAATGAAATCAAGAGTTGGTCATATGTGTTAAACACAATTTAGAGTCTTTTAGTTTAAAACTTCAGTCATAAGAACATTTTCAACTTATTTTATTATTGTATCCAGTGCCAACAGCATTTAAGGTTTTGATATTGGACAGGTGACTTAGTGATAAAGATTCAGCACAGAAATTACTACTACCTCACAGTTATTGTGACCATAAACACAAATGTGTGTAGGAAAAAATACATGCCATTCCTGACCATACTTCTATTCAATGATTTTATTACTTCTCCTGATATTCTTGGGGGGGAAAGGGACATTGGAAAGAGATAGAGTTTGCCCCAATTTACCTACAAAACTGTTCTGACTTTCTATTTACAGCAGTTTCTATAGAAGGAGACCACTATTTGAATTGGCAATCAAATCTCAAGGACACCAGTGAGAGTCTAATAGTAAGTCATTTGATGCAATCTGAATATTTTAATGCAAGTTGGAGTATTACTGAGGTTAGTTGGAGTACTCCTGAGTATATTGGAGTATTTCCTGGGGTAAGTTAGAGTACTCTCTGGGGTAAATTTGAATATTACCTCAGATAAATTAGATTATTTCCTGAGGTAAACTGAGGTAAAGGTAGACTCCATAAATTGGAGTACTCTCTGAGATAATTTGGAGTATTCCCTGAGGTAAATTAAAGTATTCCCTGAAGTTAGAGTACTTCTGAGTAAATTGTAATATGTAGTCCTTGAAGGCTCTGTAGCTGCCTCAGTGATGAACTCTACCAGCAAATATTCCAAGGACATGAAGGTGTTAATGGACCATTCTTGATCAAATAAAACCAGGTTACTACTGCCCCTGACATCATGATAAAGCTCTGACGAATGTGCACTCCATGTGCTCAATTGATATTTGTTAAGTCCAAGCTCTCAAATTAGTTTGTCCTAATGTGCCTAAATAAGTGATGTTGACTCCTTAATTTACTCTTTTTTTTTTTTTTTTGGTTTTTGGACCAAACCCAGTGACGCTCAGGGGTTACTTCTGGCTATGCACTCAGAAGTTGCTCCTGGCTTGGGGGACCATATGGGGAACCGGGGGATCGAACCTAGGTCCATCCTAAGCTAGCGCAGGCAAGGCAGGCACCTTACCTTCAGTGCCACCACTCAGCCCCCTAATTTACTCTTTTTAATACAGGCAGCTTTCAGGAAGCCATTACCATAATGCCACATTTAGGTTTTCTGCTAAATTCTTTAACCTCAAAGGTATGAAATTTTAATTCTTAAAATTGGTAACACTGCCAGGAAAATAATTTCCTTTAAGACCAATAGAAAACTATGTACCAGCATGTTCAGATACATAAATAAACTAGAGGGAAGAGGAAATTAAGACATTATATTTATTAAAAAGGGTTGATTGTGAGTATGTGTTATAAATGTGATCCAGAGGCTCCAAAGAAGTAGTTTAATGTTTTACCATCAAAAGAAGTTATTGGATATACAATAATTGAAGGAAATCCAACAAAACAGAATGCAATTCAAAAGATATATGGATCCCTCTAAAAGAAAAACAGACTATTCGGGTCTGAATTAATTTGGAAATAAACAGTAAATTCTATAAAATAAACAAACAACAAAAAATTAATGTAATAAAAGTAATGTTTTCAAACAAATTAGAACTGCAGATAAAAGTAAAAAGTTATTTTAACCAAGAAAAAAATCAAAAAGAAATTTCTTTTAAAGACATTTGCATAAAAGAAAATAATGGTAATTCTTTGGGTCATGCTAACATGCCTTTCTTTGGCTAGAGAAGAAATCTATTTCCTTACAAGTCAGTGGAGGCCACTGTGATTTCAGACTATGTTCCATTTCTTTTTTAACTGTCTGGTGTTTATTTTTGAGTGTTTGGTGGTTGCATTTTATCACTCAAGGAACCCAACTATTTCAGAGTGATATAGTGTCAATGCATTTCTTCTTCCAACACGTTCAGAGTTTTAGTGGTTTTAAAAGCAGCCTCGACTTCTATTAAAAGTAGTTTCTAGCAAAACGAAATAAAAGCTTTCAATAGTTCACATCTGTTTGGACAATGGTAAGTCACCAACATCCACCAATTCCATCCAAACTGGAAGACTATAAAAGCCGGCCTCCTTATTGAAACTTAGCCCTTGCTTGTAAAAACAAGGCGAGAGACCAATTAGCAACTCAAAAGAAAAGGGCAGCTCTTTGTGTATGGGCACCCCTCTTTGAAAACCTATAATCTATAATGAGTCCTGTTTGACAGGATGGATGCTTTCAGAAAAACCAAAATACCAGGTCTCTAATGAGCAAGAATTTAAAATGTGGAGGCCATGAATGAAATAGTTTATTGTGAAAATTGGCTCATATGAAGAGATTTAAAAAGACTTGGCTGGTGGTGTTGGGCCTGACAGATCTAGCTAATTAATCAAACACTTTGATAAGTAACTAACTTACTGCATTTTAAAAGGAACTGGATCTGACAAACAGAAAATGAAAAGAACAATCTTGTGGCTGCTTAAAATCTAAAGAATTGGAACCTCATGGCCCTGTGCACAAACAAGGATTATTTTGACAAGGGTGTTCTATTAAAAACCGTGATATCTGGAACACTCCAATTAGAATGCATTAAAAATTAGCATACTTGTAATTCCCCTTTAAAAGCCTTTATACTGGAGGATAAAAAGGTGCCAACAAGGTAGAAAAGACTTAAGAGGCTATTATCACTGCTCAGGTTTTTTTCCAAAGAGCTTGTAATGAGGCAAAGCATGAAAGAACCAGTCTCCAGTCTAGCCCCGGGATTGCTGCTCTACTTTTGTCAAATATTTTAGCACTGAATTACCTAGCAAAACTAGAAAGGGCTCTCTTTTCCTTATATTTAACTAAAACAAACAAACAAACAAACACAGCCAACACACCAAGCAACAAGGCCTTTTATGCTCAGAATAAAAACACACAGTGCAAGCATGTTTATATCCGTCCCATGAACTGGTAAGTTGGTAGAGAAGAAAGTCAGAGCAGGATTGAAATGCCAGAACATTACTATGTATAGCTAGGTTTAGTTAACACCTCAGTTAAAATTATTCAACCTCATCTTCCTACCTGCAAAATGTGTTAAGTGTTTACTTGTTTGTAGGGAAATTGTCAGATTAAAAAATAATTACTGGACTGTAGTTGTAGTGACTCATTAAATTGTGGTCCTTTTTTTCTTTCTTTTTTTTTTTACTTGACTGTGACAAGCAATTATTTTGAGACCCCAGAGTACTATGTCTCTGCTCTTTATATGCCCATTTATCTGCCTTCCCACTTGGACTCTGGCCTTTGCTAGCTTTGGCCAAAGAAACATTAACACTAGCTTTGGCCAAAGGAGCATTAACAAAAGTCCGGTAAGTGATCCCATATTGTGACTTGTCCTCTTGTAAGGTTGACTCTTAATATGATCCCTCTTTGAAATGAATTGACAGTGTGTGAGAAGTCCGACCTCACAATGTGATGTGGCCACATGGTGAGAAATGAAACCACCTCCTGGCATAGGAGCACTGATTTGCCAGCCAATAAATGAAGTATATGAAGCCATCATTAGAGGGAGTTTTCCAGTCCCTCAGATTGAGTCAAACCAACTGATGTTGAGAGAAGCAGAAATAAACCATTCCCATTGGGTCCTCTCCAAACTGTAGATTGGGAGCAAATTCGGAATTGCTCTTTAAACCACTAAGTCTGGACATGATCTGATGAAGTGATCATAGTACATCAGCCACAGAACATCGTTTTCCATCATTTGCTTTTGGTTACTGATTTCTCATAATTTTAGATAGTGTTTGCAAAGGCCTTCAAAAATTTCTGATTTTGGATAAACTCAATTTAGTTTTGAAAATTGGTCAAATAAATTTAAATAAAGTGGTTTATATATAGCTATATATGCTATATAGTCCCCTCTTTTAATATTCCAAATAAAAATTTGCCACAAAAGTGATTAATACAGAGATCTATTTTTAGAATGTTCATATAATTTTTAAAAAGTGTGCGTATACATGTGTGTATGTGTCTGTGTGTAGGTTTGGGCAATATCATGCAGTAAACAGAAGCTATTTTTGCTCTGTACTAAGGTTTGATTCCTGAATGTACTTGGGTGGATCATACATGTGAAACTGGGGTTTTGACCTGGAATTAGTAGTATGCAAGGCAAGCATTTTATCCCCTATTCTATCTTTCTAGTCCCAAATTGGTAGAAAATTTTGTAGAGATTTTTCCTGGTATTTCCCTTCCTGTGATCTGCATATTTTCAGGTCAGCACTCAGCTTTCAACATGACAAGTTGCTTATTATATATCACTTGGTTCTCTGTCAATGAATAAATACAATTATAGTCTTTAGTGCTTTCAATATTATGGTTTTAAAAATATTTGACAAAGGATGCAATTGCCTACTACAATGTCTATTTTCTCTTATTTCTCAGTAAAACACACAAATATATATATATACTTATATATACATATTTAGGATAATATTATATCCAACTGCAATTCTAGAATTTCAAGCTTGCATGTTAGACCTGACCAAAGAAATTTAAGTGAAAATGACACATGGAGTTTATAGAAAATATTTATAAAAATAGGATAACCTTTCAACTGTCCACTTTACTTTAGCTTATTTTTATTAGAAAGGCTTCCTACTGTGAAGGAGCATTTTGAGCTATGAAATGATCTTAAGGATGAAAGTTCTATGTGTATTTGATAAGAGTTGAGACACTATACCATATCAGAACTTCCCATGCTACATTTCTTTCTATGGAGTTTACAATTATCAATGAGGGGCTAGAAAGATATTTTAATGCCCTCCTCCACCTGTTGTCCTCAACTCTCAGAACTGTGGACTGTGGCCCCACAGTCTGAGTAGCAATGAACATTAACTAGGGCAGAGGAAGAGAGGAAGAAAAACACAATAAGTGTGTGTGCAGAAATATGGTCAAACCATCAAACTCTCTTGCTTTGCATATATTTTTAGATGAAAATTACAATGAGGTTGTTAACTTTTTGGTTGATCTTCAAAAATGCTTTCTAATGAAATCTGAAATTTAGTACGAGATAAAAAGAGAATTTTAGGGGGAAGATACTATTTTCAGTAAGATTTTTATATGCCACATATTTACATGCCAAGATGAGTTTTCAGCCTAGAAATGGATCTACCTAGGATGAGTTGGTAGTTTCGTGGCTTGTTAGGAAATATTGTCTTAGATTGATAGACTTTTTGAAACTATTTTAATATATGTGTATATGTACATACATACATATATATACATATATATATGTATATACATATATATACATATATATAGTTATCAGACCACACTTGGCAGTGTTCGGGATTAATTTTCATTCTTCTTGGAAGCTGTTCTTGATTGTACTCAGAGGAGCCATATGTTGAACAAAAGCTCAGACCTGAATGTAAACCATGTAAAGATGCATCGCGCATTGAACTCTCTCACTTTCTCTCTTTCTCTCTC
>PVKC010009657.1:0-26539 GCA_004027635.1 Crocidura indochinensis | reverse complement strand
TATAGATCCCTAAGAGTGGTATAGCTGAATCATATGGGAGCTCAATTTCCAGTAGTTGTTTGTGTGTGTGTATTTGTGTGTGTTTTGTTGTTTTTTGGGGGCACACCAATGAAGCTCAGGAGCTACTCCTGGCTATGCTTTCAGAAATTACTCCTGGCTTGGGGGACCATATGGAACTCTGGAGATCAAACCCAGTTTCATTCTGGCTCAGCCGTGTGCAAGGCAAATGCCCTACTTCTGTGCTATTGCTCCTGCCCAATTTCCAGTTTTTTGAGGAATATCCATATTGTTTTTTGTAAAGGTTGGACTAGACGACATTTCCACCAGCAGTGAATAAGAGTTCCTTTCTCTCCACATCCCCACCAGCACTGATTGTTCTTGTTCTTTGTGATGTGTGCCAGTCTCTGTGGTGTGAAATGGTACCTCATAGTTATTTTGATTTACATCTCCCTGATGATTAGTAATGTGGAACATTTTTTTCATGTGCTTTTTGGCCACTTGTATTTCTTCTTTGACAAAATGTCTGTTCATTTCTTCTCCCTATTTTTTGATGGGGTTAGATGTTTTATTCCTGTAAATTCTATCAGTACCTTGTATATCTTAGATATTAGCCCCTTATCTTATGAGTATTGAGTGAATAGCTTCTCCCATTCTGTGGGTGGCTTTTGTATCCTAGGCACTATTTCCTTTGAGATGTAGAAGCTTCTCAGCTTAATATAGTCCCATCTGTTTATCTCTGCTTCCACTTGTTTGGAGATTGCTGTTTCCACCTTGAAGATGTCTTTAGTCTCAATATCATATAGTGTTTTGCCTACGTGTTGTTCTTTGTACCTTATTGTTTTGGGCCTGATATCAAGGTCTTTAATCCATTTGGATTTGACCTTGGTGCATGGTGTTAGATGGAGGTCTGAGTTCACTTTTGTGCTTGTGTTTGACCAGTTGTGCCAATACCACTTATTGAAGAGGCTTTCCTTGCTCCATTTTGAATTTACAACAAACACTAAACAAAGAGAATCTTTTTTCTATTAATATTTTTTCTATTGATATAAAAATCATGAAAGCAAGACAAATCAAGAAGCTTAACATAGTCACATACACCAGCATTTCCCTGTCTCTTTTAAGAATGTATTTCTTAAGAGACACATCAAAAATAACTCTCATCATTAAATAATAGGAGAGGCAATCAAAACAAAAACATGATATGTAGACTCACACCAAAGAGACTGACACATATCATAAAGAACAAGAGTATCTAGTGCTGGTGTGAATTCTGGGAGAAAGGAACTGTCATTCACCGCTGGTGGGAATGTTGACTGGTTCAGTTTTTTTTGAAAATATTATGAATATTCCTCAAAATTTAGAAACCGAGCTTTTATATTATCCAGAAATCTCACTCTTAGAAATATACCATGAGAGCACCAAAGCACAATTCCATAAAGCCCTCTTCATTCCTATTTTCACTGTAGCACTATTTATAATCTGGAAACTACACAAGTGCTCAAGAACAGATGAATGGATAAAGAAATTGTGATACATCTATACTATAAATTTTATGCAGTTGTTAGAAAAAATAGTAATGAAATTTGTTTATACATGGGATGCATATGGAAAGAATTATGCTGAGCAAAATTTGAATGACAGGGATAGACATAGAATGATATCATTCATTTGTAGGATACTAAAAAATAAGATAGTATGATAGTAGAATCCAGAGAAAATAGAAACAAGGACCAGGAGAACCAGTCTGTGGTCTAAGGAAGCTTGTCACGTAGAGAGGGGGAGTACAGTTAAGACAGAGAAGGAACTACTGTGAAAACGATAGTGGTAAATGATTACTTTACTCTGGACAAGAACTGGGTGCTGAAAGGAGATCAATAGGCTTGATTCGTCTTCAGCAATGTCATTACAAGTGACAGTGTCTTAAAGAAAAAAAGAGTGAGAGGGAATGAGTGAGAGAAAAGAGAGTTATAGAGAGAGGGTGAGAGAGGGAGAGAAAAAGAGAAAGGGTGGGAGAGAGAGGGAGACATAGAGAAGGAGGGAGAGAGAGAAAGGAAAAGAAGAAAAATGTCTTCCTCAGAGGCAGGCAGGGGGAAAGTGGAAGAAAAAAAACTGGGAACATTAGTGACTGAAAATGTGCAAAGGTGAAGAATTTTTCACATTGTATGAATGAAACTCAATTAAGAACAATTTTGCAACTGTGAGTAAAAACCAGCTGTATTATGATAATTTTGTAATCAGTGTTTAAATAAAGTAATTAATTAAAAAAGTATATTTCTCTAAGTTCTTATTTGCCTTCAGTATCTTTGCTGTTCTTTACATTAGGAGAAAGTGTATTTAGCAATAATGATTCATAATATGTAAATATTAAATCTGAAAGTATGGAGGCTATCTTGTATAGCCTCTAGTGTACAAGATAATTATAAAAATAGTAATTAAGGGTTTTGTATAAAGATATACAGATCAATAAAATTTAATTAAAAGTTTCTAAATAGATTGATAAATTTATTTATATAAATGAAACAATTTTTGGCAATGTAAGTTTTGATACAATCTAACAAAAATTGATTATCACATATAACCATTGACTCATATTTTTAATATTTTAATTCTACAAGTCTATAATATGACACTGAAAAGGTCTGCAAGTAACATAAGACTAATCTTCCAGACTCTTTCCTGTCTCTCCAGATGTAAGACCTTTGATAATTTACCTTCAATATTCTACATAACTTAAAATTAATTTACCAGCACACAGGTTCACATGCCATCATTTTATCATGTACAACTTGCATGCTTGTATAAATGAGCAAAGTCATGTCTCCTTCTTTTCTACATAGCAGTCTGCATTTTGGAAGGATTGTAAAAGGAGTGGTCAGGGTTCACATCTGGTTCTTTGCTGCTCAGCTGAAAGAGTGTATTTGGTTCCAGGGATGGAATCTGAGCTGACAGTGTGCAAAGCATGTACCCTAACCCTGTGCTATTGTGCCAGCCATCATGCTGCTTTATTGTATCTATATTGATGAAGAGTTGGGAGTTCCTTCTGCATATAAGTATTCCTATGTACATCTTAACTTAGGAAACAGCTTTATTTATTACACTGTAAAATAAAATGTGGTCTGTGGATAGTTGGATATTGGTAAAGATTTTTCCAACTCTTCTTCAAAGTAACAAAACCAATATTGCCTCCTTTTAGTATGGTAAGTAGTGACTGCCCCCGCACAATCACTTACACTTTATGCAATATCAAATTTTTCATTGTCTTTAATATGATGAACCAAAACCCATTTTCGGTTACTTGCTTCTTTTTACAAATGAGTATTTATTTTTCATGGCTCCTATATAAATTGTTTATTTATAACTGGTAACAACTTTTCTATGAGGAAAGTTTACTTTTATTTGAGATTATAACAATTCTTATATATTCAGATAATTTTTCTTCTTCTTTTTTTAGAAGGAAAATGTTTATTACCAGACCTTTTTTTTCAGATATTCAGATAATTTTAAATCAAATTTAGGTATATTTATTGTCCTACTGCACTTATTAATGTAATACCAAAGGAATAGAAATTTGCTTCTCAGAAACTTAGAAGCCGCAAAATCACCTGATTATGAAGACAGGGCATTAAAATATTTTCTGAAGCTAAAATAAACTACAAAAGAAACAAAGATCAAATGATTTTACAAAGTCTTTTTCAATGATTTAAAGTACTTTATCAAGTCCCAACCTGATGGCTTATTTATCCATTTGAAGAATCAATTTTATTCCATTATTTTAAAAGCAGGGGAAAAAAAGTTAGGAAAGTAAGGGCCCTCAAAATCGTTTTCTTGTCCACAAAGACTAGAAGAACCCTTATCCTAGCAGAATAAAGCATAGAATTAAAATTAGCTTATAAAAAGGACAAATATTCTCTATAGGCCTAGATTTTCTTTGAAAGTTATCAATTTATATTGACATTTCTTTCCAACAGCATTGTTACTCTATATATAGCTTTCAAGAACTTTGAGAAAAAATTACATTAATAGCTTTGTACTGCAAGATACATGTGTATTTTTTATATTTTATTGAAGTGAAATGTTAGTTTTAAACTTAAGACTGCTTTGAAGTTAAAAGCAGGCAAGTAGATGAATGCAAGCTAATTTTATAGTTATGGTACAGTTTTCATATAAAGTAAATTAGGAAAATTAGCTCTCTTCCTTAATTACTTCAGTAATTCACATAATTGTTGGCCAAAGTGATTTTGGCATTTTAGAGCCATTAACATTAAAACAATGATAATACAAACACAGGACTCATTTTTTTTACATCTTTCAATATGTATAACGCTGCACATTGAAAAACTGAACAATGTAGCATACTGTAATTACTCCCTTCTATGGTCAAGGAAGTCTAACAGGATAGGACAGTAACTTGCTCAAAGGGACATAGCAAATAAGGCTAAATAATAGGGGAAAGTTCTTTATTGCTTCTTTTGAACACTAACAATAAAATTTTCTGATTCCATACTTTAACTTCATATTTCAGCATTAGAAAATTATACTGTATGTCTTTACTAAAATACAGTTGATGTGATGATGGAACTTAACCTCTATGTTTAGAAAGTTATGTCCTGAAATTATTAGAACTATTAAAATGATTTTCTTAGAAGAAATCAAGTGAACCAAAATTATTCTCTTATGAGAAACACCTTCAAATGAAAAGAAATGTGAGTATTCATAAATGCATGAGAAGAGAATGAAGAGAAATTTGGTCTAAGGAACAATTCATTTCTCTCAATTTTTCTAAGTATGACCATCTCTTTGTTTTCAGATTTGTTCCCTTGTAGTAATATATATATTATATTATAGTATATACATATATATATATATGTACTGTTCCAGGTTTGACTTATCACTTGGCAACGTGAAAAGCCAGAGAGACTTTTTTTAAAATAATATTTTATTTAAACACCTTGATTACAAACATGATTGTGGTTGGGTTTCAGTCATGTAAAGAACACTCCCCATTACCATTGCAACATTCCCATAACCAATGGAAAGATTGTTTTTGGCTTCAGATCTCTTTTAGGAATAAAGAAGTCCCTAACCACCCCTTTCCCCTTAGAAGACTCACTGTAATATCACAAGACTAAATTCCATCCCCAGCGCACCAATAGGACTAGCAAAGAAATGCTCTTGTTATTATTATGGTTGTTGGAAGGGGTTTTGCATCCCCGGGAGCACAGAGTTACCACCAGCTTTCTGAACAGTGCTGAAGAGTTATTAATATCGATAAAGGAGTAGCCTAGGAGGTGCTATTTGGAAATTGTTTCAGCTGCTTATCTCTATAATATGTGCAGTTACAAAAATATAAGCGCTGTAGTTATTTCTGGGTGAGACTATAGTTCGGAAAATCTAGAACCTAATCATGCACATTAAAAAAAATCTCTAGAGGAAAAAGAAAATCATGAAAATAATCTTTCTTCTGTACTTATCCCCACCCTTCAACTTCAGGCCTATAAATAATCCATTTTAAAGTGTCTAGAAGTGAAAATTAAGTGTCTAGAAGTTTCCAAATTAACACCCCCTGCCCCAGGAAGAGAGATTTTCCTTTATCCAAAATTGAAGGCTAGAAGGAGGAAGAATACCTAGCAGCTTCCTAAATTCAGGTTCTATATGTAGGTGCTTTTGATTTCTATCTGACTTATGGTTCGGTGAACATACAGTAATGTATGCAAAGCTGATGCTAGAAGTAAAATCATGCTATTAACTAAGATGCAAGTCATGCTGTGGAAGAAAGCAAAGTCTTCCTTTGTGAGTAATAGAATCTCACATGAATGATCCTTATTTTTTAAAAGAAATAAAGAAAAAGAAAGAGAAAGAAAGGAAGGAAGGAAGAAAGGAAGAAAGAAAGGAAGGAAGGAAGGAAGGAAGGAAGGAAGGAAGGAAGAAAAAGAAAGAGAAAAAAGAAAATGTGCTCTTAACTCAAATGTTTTAAATGATACGTCTGAAGGTGTTTTGTTTGTTTTTTATTATTTCAAACAATTGTCCTCTCTACTCATAACATTCTGGTAGTATGCCAGATTTTTGTTTGTTTGTTTGTTTGTTTGTTTGGGGGCCACACCCGGTGACGCTCAGGGGTTACTCCTAGCTATGTGCTCAGAAATCGCCCCTGTCTCGAGGGAACATCTGGGATTACAGGGATGGAACCAAGGTCTGCCCTGGTTCTGCCACGTGCAAGGCAAACACCCTACCGCTGTGCTATTGCTCTGGGTCCAATGCCAGATTTTTTTTAAATGAAAATAGAAACATGAGAAATTCTTCTGGGTGCTATTAAGAAATCCACACACCTTTCCTGTCATGGCACAGTTCTATACTTGTGGTTTTGCCATTTGAGAGGGTTCCAAATATTAGATTTATCCTTTTAGTCTGGACACCCAGATGGAATTAAGTTTTCATGTTTTAGATAGCTAGTTAGTGCTCTCTCTGTCTCTTTCTGTCTCTCTATCTGTCTCTCTCTTTCTTGCTCACTCGATCTCTCTCCCTCCCTTTCTTCCTCCCCAGTAAAGTCTATAATTCTATGCTCACTACTAAAAACAGCATGCTACTTGGATATCAAGCCTAAGATCTATGTGTTTAGACCAAGATCTATGTGTTTAGCTCAAGTTTCTGAACCTTGCAGATATTAATACTACAAGGTTTGAAGCTCACTATTTGCTGAAGTTTTCATTTTGTTGTTCTGGGAAAATTATTAAATGGATTTGAATTCCACCACTATCATGAAAAAAATAAAGCCATGAAAAGATATGCAACAGCAAATAAAGACTGAGGTCATATGCATCATCACTTTAATGTTTTATAAATGGTGTCTTGCTCTAAAATTGATTAAATCTATTGCTATTTGTCAATCTCTGTGGCGCTATCTTGACCCAAACCTTATGTTACCAAACACCATTGTTTCTCTTCAAAATAGCTTTATGTAACTCGCTATTCAAGTCTGTGTTCTCCATTAAACAAGGGGACCTACCTGGCTCTTTCTGTGCTTTCTTATTTCCACTCCTTAGAAGTCCATTTTCTTGCTTGAACACACAAACTTCTCTCTTTTTCTCTCCTCACATATTTCTATATAAATTTCAATAAAAATATCTTGCTTCAGCCCAAAATAGAATAAGTTGGCTATAAAAATGACATATTAAACAAGATCATTACAAAAGACTTAAATTAATATTCATGCCTAAGTTACCTTAAGGAGTAAGATGGACACACTCCCACTGGTTGGTTTTGAAATCAAAAGCAACTCCTGATCCCAATAAATATAAAATTTTATTACTTACACCATTAAGGCTTTTAAGGAGAGGAGGAAGTCCTTGCAAATACGTTTTGGATTTGAAATGGCCTGGAAAGGAGTCTGGCCTGAATTTCTATTATAATTTGGGGACAGGTTAGTTGAGGACTGATATGCCTAGATAGGAATTTGCATTGTTAATATCATTCATTACTGTCAGAAAAAAGAGAATCTAGGCTCCCTTAGGAGCTAATATGCTGTCAGTAGTCAAAAGACAATGATTAGAGTCACACTCTCATTTCAGATACTTAGATGATGAATAAGAGAATGCAGATAATTGCAATAGTTCCATTCCACAAAGGCACCACAAGCAGTGAATGAATGAGTATTAAAGTAAGACTCTTAGAGAAAATAGAGTTTATTCCCTGGAAACTCTTTGTCAGAATATTTACATCAACCTTTATTTTTTTATTCACCTATTTGATAAAATATTATCTAATATGTTGCATATTCTCTGTGATTTGGGGGCGGGGTGGGAATTACCCTGTGTTGTTCAGGCTTTTTTCTGACTCTGCTCAGAATATTCCCAAGGTCCATAAAGAATACTGGAAATAAATTTCAGGTTGGTCACATGCAAGGCAAATAAATCCAACCTGCTGGACTATTTCTCCAGCCTCCATATTACTTCCTTATACTGAACTATAATGAACAGTGCTATAACTCTTGATGTATAAAACTAATCCAACACATGTATTTTCCCCTAGGGGCAGGTCAACATTACGCTAGAGGTTAATTTTCTTTCTGTTTTCAGGGATTACTTCTGACTATGCTCAGGGATCACTCCTAGGCAGCGCAGGGGGACCCAGTGGAATGCTGGGGGGATCAAACTCAGGTCAATGTGTGCAAAATAAGTACCCTACCTGCTGTTTTATTGCTCCAGCCTCAAATGTTATTATTTTAAAACATTTGTCAAATAGTCATACATTTTATTTAAATCTAAATGGATTTTTCTTTGATAATAATATTCTTAGCCAATAATTCACCCAGGTCAAAGTGACTAATCTTTATTCTTTGTCTTTTTAATTTCACTTTATACAAAATATAAATAATATAAAATATGATATACAATTTATAAATTAAACCATACTTTTTGCTCTCTAAGACACACATGACCGTAAGACACACATAGTTTAGATGCTCTCTTCCCCTGCACTCAGGCTTTAGCTCCTTTGCTTCATAAGATGCATCATTTATGGAAAATAATTGTGTCTTTTGGTATGAATTTTAATAATTTTTTATGAAATATATTTTTATATTTTACTTCATTTTCATATTTTAATTTTTTGTCACATCCAGTGGTGCTTAATGCTTGTTCCTGACTCTGCACTCAGAGATCATTTCTAGTGGTGCAAGGAACAATATGCATGTCAGGGAACCAAGTCTGGTTGGTAGTATGCAAGGCGAGTGCCCTGCTTGCTGCTTTGTACTGTCTCTCTAGTCCCCATTACCTTTATTTAAATGAACAAAGTTTGATCCAACTTCTCTATCCAAAATACTCTGCTAACATTTTTAGGGAAATTTTCAAATAACAGTAATCAAAAAACAGAATATAAAACAACAACAAAGTGTAGATAAGTCCAGGAAATTGTACTAACTTGATCTAAGGACATTTAGCAAATTTTTTGGTGTTTTTCCTAGTTGAGTCATGCAGAATTAATTCTAAATTAAAATTATTGTAGTTAAGGTCATAATTTTACAATAGAGCAGATATTATGTTCATCCTATACACTACTACCTTACCTCACAATCACCAAAAGTGCCCCCAAACTTCTACCCAGCCTCTATGGAGATATTTTATTTATATTTTTAATATAAGTACCATGGATACAAAAATGTTCATAGTTGGGTTTTAGTTATCTAATGTATGCCACTCTTTACCAGTGTAACTTTCTTGCCACCAACGTTCTTTATTTTCTTCCTCCTTTACTCCCTGCCTATCTTCCGAACAGGCATTCTATTTTTCTCACTATGATTGTCATGGTAGTTGTCAGTGCAGTTATTTCTCTTTGTGGTAAGTTTCAGATCATGGCCTGGTTCTTCCAGCCCCCCCCCGTCTATATTGTCTATGAGTATTATAATATTGTCTTTTATTTTTAAAAGAGAACCTCTAACAACAAGTATTACATGTTTAAAATGTGGCCCTGTATAAACCATGGTAAGGGCATTTGCTTCTAGTATGGTAGTTGAAACCAAAAAGTGAGACCTTACCTCCTTTGATGGAACCTGGAAATGCTTGTGTTGGACTGTTGTCCAATTTTGCAGTGTGCAATTTCAAAAGACAACTTGCACCTCAAGTATTAATTGGAAAGGTAGAGGTCACTTTTAGGAGAATAAAACATGTCAAACATAAAAACTCCTAAATTATGATGATTGCAAATACCGTACACACTGTGCTATCTATCACTTGGACCCCCTAAATAAGTACTTTATACAGACTCCCTAAATAAGAGAAGATGCTACTGTTTTTCTTTAGGTTTTATCTCACTTTTGTAGGAGTTGATATCATTCTAAACAAATGGCAGTATGCTGAGCGGCGACAATGAAGACAGAGGGGAAAGGTTTTTGAGTAGTTCCCATGTGAACATCACTGTGATCCTCTTAGATGTGATTTGAAACTTAACCAATGGTGAGTCATGACACAGATCTTGAGTACAGAGAATACAGGAGAAAACCAAAGACTCCATTCCTGAACATAGTCTGAACAGTAGAAAATAGCACAGCTTCCTGAATTAGAAGTACTGGGTTTATATCACTCATTCAGCACTCATAGTGAGATTTAGGTGAATCATTCAACATATGCTGTCCTCTGTTCCTATCTATGTAGACCCTGGTGTAAAATGTATAGTTTTGTGAGAATTAACTGAGTTCAAACATACTACAAACTTCCTCTACATGACTTACATGCTCAATATTTTAAAACTGTTAAAATGAGTAGCGTTTCTTGCCTCATTTGTTTACATGATGTAATTATGGGTAGTGCTCTATTTCATTATCACATTATTCAGGTTTTAATTTTATAATTTTGTGTTGAATTTGTTATACCAACAATTTTTAAAAAGCTTGTATTATCTCTGTATAAATATAGTTCTCGACTCAACAGCTCAGTAGAATTTTGTCATAGTATGAAAAACCAAGGGCACATATGTAACATATAGAAATTGGAACAAGCCAAGCTATGAGATATTAAATTATTTTTAACTTATTCTATATTGGTTAGTTTTAATCTTATCACAATGACATAGGAATTACCTAAGAAATCACAGTAAATTGTACCTAAGGGGCATTTATTAGCTATTACACATCTTTTTTCCCATCTGGTATCTCTCATTTCTAAGAATTAGTCAAAATAAAAATAACTATGAGCTTACAACCAAACACAATCATTATGTAATTAATTTTGCGTGGTAAAATAGTATAGAGTATCAGAAGAGGCTTCACAGTTATAGGGATAAGATTGTTCAATAGTTGCCTATATAGAGATAATAAAGTGTTATTAGTAAAGCCAGAAAATGGCATTGCATCAATTGATTGATTGATTATGACTGCTTCAGGGATGAAGCTCCATTTCTGTTGACTATTTCCCTGCCATAACAAACCCATGGATTTAGAGGTACCATTAAGCACTAATGTCATTCCATGGAACTTGTTTGGGGAAACTTGTTTTTCTTAAAGGGAAGCTTAGCAATTTTAAAACTTGATTACAATGTTCTGTAGAAAGCAATATTTTAGAAAGTAGTAAAGAAAAGCATAACATATATTTTCTAATTAAAGTAACATATTGCTCAAAACACTGCATTTTTCCTACTGAATTTACCAATGAATTAGAACTATTGCAAAATACATAACTAGTGATATGATAATATAATGAAATTTGATATATAAAATGATAGAGCATATGTATCTAACAATGTTGACTCAAAAACTGGTGTTATGAAAAAGTATAGACAGAATGCTTTAAATAAGTAAAGCCATAAAATATTATAATATGTATCTTTATAAAACATATATAATTAGATATGTTTATAAATAATTCTAAAGGTAAATTTTGGAAAAATTTTATAAAATTGAGATAGTTATTAATCTTAAAGAAGATTACCCTTTTGGAGGGTAAGCTAGGAGATTGTTTTTATATGGAAGAAGAAAGTTACTTATAAATTTTTTTGTTTGGGGTCACATCTGGTGGTGCTCAGGGGTTACTCCTGGTTCTGGGCTCAGAAATCGCTCCTGGCAAATGGGAAGCTGGGAATCGAACCCAGGTCCATCCGAGATTAACCATGTGCAAGACAAATGCGATACCACTGTGCTATTGGTCTGGTCATCTATAAATTTATATGTAAGATATCATATATTTTATCAGCGAGTGGTTTAAAGAAATATGAAAAACTGATCTCAGGAATTGGAGGTGTCTCTCTAGGACTTGTACCCAGAAAATCCAGGAAAGACCACATCTACTCCACACCTCTAAGAGAGTCTGCCAAATGAGGCTGATTTTTCAAGTGTTAGAACTCAGATACTGTGGCTGGCAATGTCAACTATTGTTGAAATGATGCCCACTGGAGTCTTGACACAGAAAGAACATTCTTTCTTATTCTTACTTTGCAGTTCTTTTTCTTTGTCCTAGTGTTTTGTCAAATGGAAAAAAATCACTAAAATTTTCCTGGAGTATAAGTTTGAAAATGAGATGGAGCCTTAAAATGAAGAATGGAGTATTGAAGGTATATTTACTGCTGCAAAGTAAATAACAACTGATGGGCACTGTTGGGTAGTTCATGTTGTTAGTCTGAATGAAACAATCAATGCGAAAGTTCCATAAAGTCAACTCTTATGGGAGATCCCAGCTAAAATCTAGAATTCTCAAAATCTAGAATTCTCAAATATTTAGGGACTATATGTAACTCATAGAACTTCAATAGGTTCTCTGACTGACACTAACTGTTCATAATCTGGTGTCTATTGTCAAATAATAAACTATCCCTAAAACATGCTTTATAACAATCCTTTCATTTTGTTTCCAAATGGTTTGAAAACAAAATGGTATTCACATAGGTGAGTTTTCTGACATAGATATAATTTATCTTGATGGTATTCAGTTAGTAATGGGGCTGGGAAAGAAAAGGTAAGAACTTCTTTGTTCAATACTTTGACAGAGATGGTAAAAAAAATTGAGATTTGTTGGGGCATTCTACACAGATGCCTTCAAATACTCCTGTAAGATACCTATAGAGGGGAATATCACAGTTCTTATGCTTCAAAATACTCAAGTGAAAAAAACAACCTAACATTATTCTCACCTGGTAATATATCTGCTCTATAAAACTTCTATATTAGGGGCCCGGGAGATAGCATGGAGGTAAGGCATTTGCCTTTCATGCAAAAGGTCATCGGTTCGAATCCTGGTGCCCCATATGGTCCCCCGTGCCTGCCAGGAGCAATTTCTGAGCATGGAGCCAGGAGTAACCCCTGAGCACTGCCGGGTGTGACCCAAAAACAAAAAAAACAACAAAACAAAGCAAAAAACTTCTATATTAAAGTACTTACATTTATAACATTATAACCAAAGAATTTACACAGAGGTCCCAAAAATGATAGAGATAATTTTTCTTGATTATTTATTTATTTATTTATTTATTGTCACATCAGGTAACAGGCTTGGGGTACAATAAGGGATGCCAGGGATTGAACCCAGGTTCGTCCTGCGTCAGTCGTGTGCAAGGCAACTGCCTCACAGAGGGCATTTTTGTGTTGTGTTTTTGTGTTCCTTGCGCACATTGCCAGAAGTAGTATTGCTAGAGTCATATAGGAATTCAATTTCCATTTTTTTCCAGAATCTCAATATTGTTTTCCATAAAGGCTGAACAGATAGCATTCCCATCAGCAGTGAATGAGAGTTCCTTTTGCCCCACATCCTCACCAGCACTGATTATTCTTGTTCTTGATGATGTGTACCAGTCTCTGTGGCATGAGATGGTACCCACATTGTTATTTTGATTTACATCTCCCTGATGATTAGTGATGTGGAACAGTTTTTCATGTGCCTTTTGGCCATCTGTGTTTCTTCTTTGAGGAACTGTTTATTTTTTCTCCCCATTTTTTGATGAAATTAGTGTTAAAGAGAGTTCTGAGTTCACTTTTTTGCATGTGGCTGGCTAGTCATGCCACCACCACTTGTTAAAGAGGAATTCCTTGCTCCACTTTGTGTTTTTTGCACCTTTATAAAATATTAATTGATTGTATGTCTGAGAATCACACAATCAAGTCTATCTTTTTGGTCTAAGGATCTATTTTTATTCCTATACCGTGCTGTATTAATGACTTTTGCTTTCTTTTTTAAAAAAATAATTTTTTATTGTGACCAAAGTGAATAACAAATCTTTCACAGTAATATTTAAGGTACACAGTGACAATGAATCAGGGCCATTCCCACCACCAGGATTGTCTTCTTCTCCACCCCTTTTCCCAGCATGTGAATGACTGTTGCTTTCTAGTACAATTTAAAGGTGGGGAAAGTGATGCCTCACAACTTCTTTTTCCTAAGGATTGCTTTAGCTATTCATGGGCAATTATTGTTATAAATGAATTTTAGGAGTGTTTGATCCACTTCTATGAAAAAATCTTATCCTTATAAGATTTTTATTTAGTTTTTATAATGTTTTGGGCAATATTTCCAAATATTTGTATTCCCAAATATTGCAATTTTTATTACAATATTTTGTGTAGTATTTTCATTTTAATGATGTGAATCTCCTAATGTAAAGTTTATATGTCTTCATTTACTTGTGTCCTCCTTCATTTATTGAAGCAATGTTTTGTCATTTTCTTTGTATAGGTGTTTCACCTCTTAACTCCAAGATACTTGAGTTTCTGTGGCACTATATTGAATAGGATTGCTTTTTTTAATGTCTATCCCTATTATTTCTGTATAAGAAGGTCATGGTTTTTTGTGTATTATTTTTGTAACCTGCCACTTTACTATAAAATCTATTGTTTCTAGAAGCTTTTAGTAGAATTTTCTACATATAGTATGTCATCTGCATATAGTGAGAGCTTGACTTCTTCCTTTCATATCTGAATGACTTTGCTATATCTTTCTTGCATGATAATCATCTTCTAAAGTACTACAAAAGTACATACAAGAAAAGTTGGCTTGAGAAAATGAGAATTAAAAAGACGTTACTAAGAAGTAGGGGATTTAATATCACCTTTTCCTAATACATACAAAGTGAAGTAAGCAAAAGAAAGAGGCTGGGACCATTGCACATATTTTTCTTGTAGCTGTGAAAGAACCATGGACGACTTTATTGAAACAACCTAAGGTAAAACAAAGATAAGAACCAAGTCCAATATATTGTGATTCATAATTCTGAAAGAAAGTGCACTTTGAATTAGTTTCTCCCAGAAACTGTATTAGTATAATATCTGATTTTTTTCGACAGTATAAAATGATAATCACAAGAAGATTGTTCTTAATTGTCTCATTAGCAGGGAACATGAATTTACAGATTGGAAATAAAATTTTGGGTTTTTTGGGGGGGTCACACCCGGCAGTGCTCAGAGGTTACTCCTGGCTCTGCGCTCAGAAATTGCTCCTGGCAGGCTCATGGGAACATATAGAACGGTGGGTATTGAACTAAGGTCTGCCCCAGCTTGTCCACGTGTAAGGTAAAAAAAAACCTACCTCTATGCTATCGCTCCAGTCCCTGGAAATGAAATTTTTTTGTTTTATTTTTGGGCCACACCTGGTGATGCTCAAGGGTTACTCCTGACTATCAGCTCAGAAATAGCTCCTGGCTTGGGGGGACCAGATGCGATGCCAAGGATCAAACCCTTGTCCGTCATGGGTCAGCTGCGTGCAAGGCAAAAACATTTACCTCCATGCTATCGCTCCACCCCCTAGAAATAAAAATTTTAAATGTGATGAAGGTAAAAGGGTCAGATATTAAAAATAAAAAAGAAGAGAAGGGACAGTAAATAAGGTAGGGTAAAACTAAGTGATATCTTGCTAAAATCACAGAAATTCATAAAATGCTTTAGAAGTCATTGCTTCCTGTATCCATCTTTTTTAAATGTGAAAGTAGAGATCAAAATTCTAATCTGATTTGGGGACATTTCAAACTAATGGCTTCTAATAAATATGCTATTTTCCTTTTTTTTTCTTTTTTTAATTCTCAAGTCTTTGCAGATAGAAATAAAAGGATGCTTTTTGCAAGAAAATGGCAATGTCATAGTTGGAGAAAGGGTTTTTAAAAACAATACCTGGTTTGTTGCTTATTTCTACTCTAAGCTTTTTAAAATATTCACATTTTTAACAGCAAATTAAAATTAAATAGACTCCAAACTTGTGTTTTGTAGTCTTCACAGCCACATTTCAAGGTATTAAGCAATCCATGTGCATAGTGCCTAATGTATTTAGCAGGGCAAATAAAGTTTCTTCCATTGTTTCAGAACTTTCTATTAGAAATAGACAAAACTAGACTAGACTAGAGACTATTTTCTGTGTGTATTTTCACTATGAAACATAGAAAATTAGATATTGGGGCCTGGGAGATAGCATGGAGGCAACCTTTCATGCAAAAGGTCATCGGTTCGAATCCCGGTGCCCCATATGATCCCCTGTGCCTGCCAGGAGCCATTTCTGAGCATGGAGCCAGGAGTAACCCCTGAGCACTGCCGGGTGTGACCCAAAAACCAAAAAAAAAAAAAAAAAAAAAAAAGAAAAAAAAAGAAAATTAGATATTTCTTTAATTTTCTATGGGAAAACATTCCTACTGAGATCAGAAAATGTTAACATTTCCTTTTCTGTGACAAAGCAAAACCAACTGGTAAAGTTACTTATAATGTTTCCTTCTACTCTTGGTTCCATTTTTCTCTTTGAGGAAAAAAAAAGAAAAACTTACCATAAATCTTACATGACTGTGTAAAAATAAAAGGCTAGCCAGAAATCTATAAACAAAGCTGAAATTAGAAGTTTGGGAAGAGGATACTCTTGATAAAACCTTCCTTGAAGAAAACCTCTAAAGTTGGGATTTCTTTTTCAACACTTTTAAAAAATATGTATCTTTCTGTTTTTGTTTCAGTGGTATACCAGGCAGTGTTCAGAGGTTACTTCTAGTTCTGTGCTCAGAAATTACTCTTAATAAGACCAATCCATGGTAAGAAGTTTGCCACAAAGTGTGGAGAAGAGTCTACTATGACAATGAAGAGTTGGAACTGATACACTGGACAAGAACTTAGTGCTGAAAGGGGATAAAATAATATGCATGGTATATCTTCATTAATAATAGTGCAAACATCAGTGGAGAGAGAGAGAGAGAGAGAGAGAAAGAGAGAGAGAGAAGTAAAATGTTTGCCCCAAAGTCAGGCACAGGTGAAGAGGGAAGAAAAACTGAAGCCATTCGATGTGCTCTGGTGAAGAGTGGTGGACATTGTATGATTGAAACTGAATGATGGTGCTCTCTTCGGCAGCACATATGCTAAAATTGGAACGATACAGAGATTAGCATGGCCCCTGTGCAAGGATGACATGCAAATTCGTGAAACTGAATGATAAACAATGTGTTTAAATAAAGTAATTAAAACAAGAAAATACTCCTGGTATTGTTTGGGGGACCATATGGATGCAAGGGATTCAACCCCATTGACTGAGTGGAAGGCAAAATCTCTACCTGCTTGTATTATGAGTCTGGCACATGAAATCACATTTTTTAAATAAATGGAAAATATAACAGCAATCAACACATGTGCCTTAATTGTGACATCTTATATAGTCCCCTAGCACCATTAAGAATGACCATTGAGTGCCTAACTAGGAATAAGCCCTGAACATTAAATTAAAAAAATAAATAGGATATGTACCATTTTTGGAGTTTTATTTTTTTCCTCTCTAATAATATTTAAGTTACTTATACAAAGATGCGAACCTTGTACATTCTTTTTCCCCCCTAAATGAAAATATGCACACTAATATTTAGTTTTAGGGTAAGGACCAAAAAGGAGTTAGAAACTAAGACATAACTGGACAATTTTTGAGGTGAACATATTGGGTTAAATTAAATTTGAAGAGGCTCTGATATTATAATGCTACATTAATGGCTCCTATTTATTTCTCAAACCAGCAGTTTTAATTAGGTAAAAGCATAATTAGGGATGTTCATTTTTACCCAGGCAACTAATTGACTATCCAGCTAGCCAATTATCTGAAAAATGCTGGAATAGTAAACTCTTGAACCAAAACATTTGGAAGTTACTGGACTCTGGACAATTAACTTAAAGGTGTCTTTGTGCTTTGACTACAATCAGACACATTCAAAGACTCTTTTTCTTCTTTTCATCTCATTCATCTGACATATACCATCTGTCAGATCATGTTGCATCACCTTGAAAGAGGAGAGAATTTTCTAGGGATTTCATTTCTCATGAATTTCCCCCACAGAAATGCAAAGGTTTTCAAACGGATTCAACATTTATATCTTGAGAAAATAAGGAGCATACACAAGGGTAGTGAGCCCTCTAGGCTAAACAACAGATGATCAATTAGAGACATTCCATATACAAACATGAACTTGATCAGGTAGTCTAAACTGGTAATTCGTAAATTTAACATGCAGAGGAATTACCTCCAGGTCTTTTGGAAGTATAAATTCAGACTCAATAAATCTACAGGGGATACTCAAGTTTTATATTTGTAACCATTTCTAGGATGATAATGGTTCTGGTGTCTATCAATTATATTTTTAGTAGTTAAGAGTTAATGTTAATGTAATATTTGGGGAGATTCTATAGAATGATTAAAACAATAAAAACAATGTTGTAATTGTTCATTTGGGGAGATTCTACAGAATGATTAAAACAACAAAAATATCTAATAATACATTTGCTTTGGGTTTGCTTGGGTTGGGGTGGAACTCCTAGTTCAATTCTCAGGGTTTACTCTCATTCTTGGCTCACCCTGAAGTGCCCCAGGCTTACCTTCTCTCCACTGAACTGTCTCTATGATTGAATAATCATACTTTTTCAAATACTTCAGAATGTGACTACTTAACTTTTCATGAGTATATTCCAAAAGGGACTCTCTCAGGATAAGTAGGTTGAAATGAATCTTATAGTTATCCTTTGAAGTTACAAAGAACCAGTTCTGTCTACTCATAAGCCTGGTCATACACGAAGAAAAAAAAAGAGATCATTCTCCTTGATATAAACTAATTATGCCACACCTTAAAAAAGGTACATTCAATATCCAGACAGTAGTGGACAGAGTGCTTGCCTTTCTTGGGACTGACCTGGACTTGATTACTGGCTCTCCACATGGTTCCCTACTACTGTCTAAGTAATCTCTGAGTACACAGACAGGAGTAAATCCAAAGCACTGCTGGAGGTGTGACCAAAATCAAAAGGAATGAATAGGTAAACTAAAAATAATATATTGCTTTGGATATTTTAGATAAATATAGTGATAGCAAAAGTTAATATATGTCAACATTTTAAAAGATGAAATAGGACTCAGTTGCTGGATATAGCTTTTAAAACTTTAAAAAAAGACATTTGATGGAATATTTTTAATTACAAGGTGGTATATATAGGCAATTATATTTTAGCATAATAATTAATAATGCAGAATTTGGTCCAAAATCACTATTGGAACTAATAATTATATTTAGTTTTGACTACTTACTAACTATACATTAACTTTGCCTTCCTTATTAGTAAGCTGAAAGTTTTTCAAGATTCACTATGTATGTCAAGTTTAAATAAATTTGTAAAGCATTAAAGCTCCTTCCTGTCTTACTAATGAGAAGCACCTAAGAAATGGTAGAATTTTTGTTATCAATCTCATTTCTATTGCTATTACCACCAGAGACTAGCAAGTATATTTTAACTACAGTATATTCACTTTTAGATGTTTTATTCTATTTTGATTACATGGTACAACTGATGTTAATAAGTATTTTGTTTGCTTAGTTTTTGAGTCATACCTGTTTGTGCTCAGGGGTTACTGCTGGCTCTGTGCTCAGATATTAATTTCTGTGCCTGCCAGAAATTACACCTGGCAGACTCTGAAGGCTCTAAGGGTAGGAGATTGAACCCAGTTTGGCCTAGTATAAAGCAAACACCCTACCCATTGTGTATTGTTCTGCGCCCCCCCCCATAAATAGTTAGTTTTTAACTTCAAAAAATTTGGTTTCGAAATCATAATCCTAGGGACTGAACCTCGGACTCCTTATGTTCCAGAACTTTGATTTTCTTGGTCTTGCAATGTATTTTGATGTGATTTTTAAATTTACTGGAAGAAAGAAAAATGTAAAATGTTAGCTATAATTGACATCTGTGAAAGTTCAGGAAAAAATTATATTTTTAGAACTGACTCTAAGATGCACATCTGTTGATTCATTCATTGACTCAGTCTCTTGTTCTTGTGGTTGTAGATTCTAACTTAAGTCCTTTATCCCTACAGCACAGTATCAGTGATGTGGACCTAGATCACATGATCAGTAGATGTATACAAGTTCTATTTACTGACCAGGTAGCATGAGGTCAAGATAAATTAATGTAAGGAATATTTGCCATAAATATTAAAAATAAAAATCTAGAGTGATATAAATAAAAACCTTCTAGAGTGACTAATCTGGCATACTAATCATCTGGCATTTTTATTGTGCTTTCTGGGTTTAATTGTGAGCTCCTGTTAAGTCTGTCTCTTCCACACTTTTTGAATGAGTGAGAAAGAGGAAGGCTTACCATGAGCCCAGAGAGAGCATCATGCTTTGGTGAGAGAATGCTCCATCTCTGCTCAAAATCTTTTAATCTCTTTCAGAGCTACTGTCATTAAATTAAAAAGGGGAGTGTAGCAGTAGGGCATTTGCCTTGCACGTGGCAGACCCAGGACTGATGGTGATTCAATTTCCAGATTTCCATTAGGTACCTGAACCTGCCAGAAGTGATTTCTGAGCACAGAGCCAGGAGTATCCCCTGAGCACCATAGGGTGTGACTCCCCCCAAAAAGGGGGAGTGTTAGTGCAGATAGAATTTTTAATGTCTATGCACCTTAAAAATATCTCTTTACATGACAAACTCACTGTGTATAGGAATATTTAATAGCAATGATTGAGCTGCCACTTTGACATTTCTCATTTACTTAAAAAAAGTTATTAGTCCCTGAAGAAAAGCAAAACTAATTTCCTCTCTCCTATGTTTAAATACACATGTACACAAACACGTTATTAATTATAGAGCAATGGATAAACAGCGATGTTCATATGAATCAAAGGAGCCCTCAGATATTCCACTTTGATTATAGCTTGGCAAAAAAACCCACTTTTTTCTTTCTTCATAGTTTGCCTTAAAAAGAGGGGGCAGACTGGTAGCACAGAAGTAGGGTGTTTTCCTTGTATGTGGCTGACCCAGGACAGACCCGGGTTGGATTCCTGGCATCCTCTCTGGTCCTCTGAGCCTGTCAGGAGTGATTTCTGAACTTAAAGTCAGGAGTAACCTCTGAGTGCTGCGAGGTATGACCCAATTCCCTTACCCAAAAGATCCTTTTATAGCTTTCTACAATGTAGAAATTGTATTGTTTTATACAATGTAAAGTTTTTGAGGTTATTATTTTCTCCTTTTACTATATTCTTCTCTTTGAGAAAAAAAGATTAAAAAATAGAGTTGAAAAGATAGTATAGTGGTTTTAACCCCTGGATTCCAGAATTCCTGCATATTGCTGGGTGTGATTCAACTTCCCTCCCCCTAAAAATAATTAAAATGACTAGCCATGATCCCTCATGATTGTTTAGCCATTAATAAAATCAACTACTTGTATGATGGTCAAAGCTCCAGTAATATACTGGCACAGAAAATGCAAAATAATTGGTCACGTCTTTGTTTCGTGTGAGAAAATGGCTTCTAGTAACTTACAGCCTATTTTAAATAATGGCTTAATTTCCAGTTCAAAGGTTTCCATTTCAATCTACATGGGAAAACTTAATCTAGGAATACACACTTTATCTCTCAAAATAGCACTGACAAATCTTAGAAAGACTTTTATAGGCAAAGGAGAAGAGGAAAAGAAAGTGTGAAATATGTGATACTTTATCACAGAACAGGCAATACAAGCACCACTTGTTAAAATGTCAGGTTTTGTGAGACCCCAAATAGCACTATTAAGTGTTTAATGATTTTCCTCTTCTGAAGAGAAACATCAAAAGTTCCATCAGGACATGAACTTGAAGTACCTGTTCATTTGTCACATAGGCTCATTTTGTACTTCTCACCCAGTTTCCCTGCTTTTTTCCTCTAAAATTAGAAATATATAAACAAACTAACTCAAGTAGTGTTCCTCAAGCTACTTTCTTAAGTTGTTCTAAATTTCAGATAGACACTTCATGTATTTATCAGTATCTTGTCAGCTTCTAGCAATGAAAGTCATCTTCTTATTTAAAAGCACCAGGAAAATAAAGACAAACATGCCTTTACTTGGTAGATTCATATCTTTGATTATTTTGACAATTATGTTGACTAAATTCTCTCCAAAATTATGAAAGTTTATTTTTATAACATTAGGCCTGGCCTACAGAACAAACTCTCCAATGATTTCTTAGAAGTTGTTATGGATCCTTGCAACTTAATCCCAAATATAGGTTTTGTGTTGTAGTGACTGTTGTTAATATCATTAGAGAACATCTTATAAAGTTTTAAATAAGCTACTACTGATGTCAGAAGTAATAAGTAGTAATAATAAGCTATAAGTAGGGGTCAGAGCAATAGTGCAGGGGTAGGACTTTTTGCCTTGCATGCAGCTGATCCAGGATGGACCTGGGTTCCATCCCTGGCATCTCATATGGTCCCCCAAAGCCAGGAGCAATTTCTGAGCGCATAACCAGGACTAAACCATGAATGTCACTAGGTGTGGCCCAAAATCACACACACACACACACACACACACACACACACGAAGTAGCCATGGAACTGAGCGTGGAGGATCACTCCTGTAGTCCCAGCTTCTCGGGAGGCTGAGGCCATGGATGGCTTGAGTCCCGGAGTTCTGGGCTGTAGTGCACTATGCCAATAGGGTGTCAGCACTAAGTTCGGTATCAATATGTTGACACCCTAGTACCGGGGCGGGGTGGGGGGGGACCACCAGGTTGCCTAAGGAGGAGTGAACCGACCCAGGACAGAGACAGAGCAGACCAAAAGACATAGCCACGGATCAAGAATCCATGTCTCAGGAATATCAATTTCCTGGTCCTAACATTATGGATCAGGGTCTTTTTATGGTTTCATTGAACCTGTTCATATCCACAGGACAGACATATGGTGAAGTGTCACTAAATACGTTTTAACATTTGATGGAATAATCCAGGCCCAGTTTATGTCAGGTAGTTTGGGATGCATCATTTTTTGAGATTTTAAGAGCAGATATTCCCTTTCTACCAGAATTCATTTCTTTGAGATTCTGAGAGCAGATATTACCTTTCTACCAGAATTCATTGGCAATGATCACAGGAAACTTTATAGGAACCATGAGTATGCCATTCACAACTTGTCCAGCAAATGCTGCTATCTTCATAAACTTTAGCAACCATAATGATACTCTGAAGTCAGTACTGTGTTTGTCTCTCACTTTCAACGAGGAAATCTGGCACTGTAAGTAGAATTACAAGGATAGCAAGGGAGTATTACAGGATTCAGGGCTGGAGGCCAAGAATTGCCTTCTGGGTATGGTAGCAGGCAATGTGCACTGGTGAAGGGTGTTCTACTTTGACTGAAACTGTATCACGAACAACTTTGTCACTGTGTATCTCTCAGTGATTCAATGAGATAATTTATTTTTTAAAAAATAAATAAAATAGTTTTTTAAAAAAGTACCGCAGAGCATTTTTTTCATGTGCCTTTTGGCCACGCAAATTTTTCCTTTAAGGAAATATCTTCATTTCTTCGCCCTAGTTTTTGATGGGGTCAGGTGTAAACAGACACACTGTTTTAACATGAAGAACATACACTCTACTTTCTCTAATTACCTTACCCTGTCTTCCCTAAATACAGAAGCCTGTTATTATACCCAGGTGTAATACCCTTTCACATCCCACTCGATTGGCTCATTCAGAGTCCACACCTTACTCGCCACAATAAACTGGGTTACTCTCCCTAAGTGGCTGATGAATGCTTCTTTGTGAGTGCTCTACTCTCCTGACATTCAACCTCACGAATGACTTCCACGTTCAGCGACTCTGACCTCAACAGTGACTTCTACATCTTGGGATCTGACCTTATGGGCTTCATAAGTCAGATGCTCATTTTCATATCTTGTAAGGTTCAATCAGTGCCTTGTATACTTTAGTTATTAACCCTTTATTTGATGAGTAATAGATAAATAGTTTCTCCTATTCTGTAAGAAGCCTTTGTATCCACATCAGTAATAATAAGGGAGATGCAAATCAAAACAACAAGGAGATATCATCTTATACTAGAGAGACCGGAACACATCACAAAAAGGAAGGGGGAAAGGGATTCTCATTCACTGCTGGTGGGAATGCAGACTGGTCTAGCCTTTTTTTGGAAAACAATATGGACATTTCATCAATATATAGATAATAATGCTAGATATGATCCATCAATACCCCTTCTAGGGATATAACCCAGGTACATAAAAACACACAAAATATGTTATCTGCACTTTCTTGCATCCTTATATATAATACTTAGAAACTGGAAATAACTCAAGTGCCAGACAAAAGGCGAATGACTAAAAAAGAACTGTGGTATATATACACATTGGAACTATGTGATCATTAGAAGAAAATGGAGTCATGAAATTTTCTTATACTTGGATGAATATGGAGATTATTATGCTGAATGAAATAAGTAAGAGGGATAGAGATGCATAGAATAGTCTCATTCATCTTTTGGATATAAAAAAATAAGAGAGAGTATGTTAATAATATCTAAAGGCAATAGAGGTAATGGTCAGGAGGTCCAGCCCAGGGTAGGAAGCTAGCCACAAAGAGTGGTGAGGGCAGTCAGAATTGAGCAGGGTCTACCATGGCAATGGTATTTGAACCTGATAATTCTGAACAAGAACTTGGTACTGAGAAGGGAGAAAGTGACAGACAAGTCACCTCTTCATAAACAATAGTGCCAACAATGTTGTCAAAAAGGAAAGAAAGTGAGAAAGTGAGAGAAATAAATTTTCTTCTGGAGAGACAGGTGGGGATTGTATGTGGAGGGAAATGGGAAACATTAGTGACAGGAAGGATGCAGTAGTGGTGTATATTGTATGACTGAAAACCCAACAATGAATAATTTTGTAACCACAGTGCTTAAATAAAGCAATTAATGAAAACAAAAAATTGTACTCTACTCATTCAAGAACTATGTCAATTCAATCTTAAACCATGAATAACTGTTTAGAAAGAAAATAGTTATTTTTAAGAGAAAATGCAGGGCTTTGCTTTAAAGCCCCTAAGGCCATTTTGTATTTTTGTCAGTTATTATACAATACCTTACCTTAGCACTTTGCATATAAAGTCCAAGTGGGGTTATGTGCTAAGTATCTTAAATTTTAATTCTTAAAAACCTTATAAACTACTCTGACCAAATACTATTTATGAGAATGTCATCACAGATAAAGTATAAACCCATATATTTCTTTTAAATAATTTTTCATTGTTTTTTCTAGGCACATTACATTTTATTAACTAGCAATAATTTGATGGGATTAACTTGACCCAGCTTCAATATTGGCTAAAACAATATATGAAATTGGAGAACAAACTGCATTGCAAACAGTTTGAGCAAATAAGTGTTTCTTTCTTTTTTGTTTTTGTTTTCATTTTTATTTTGAACAAAGTGAATTACATGTCTTTCACAGTAATATTTAAGGTACATAGTGACAATGAATCAGTAATTACATCATCAGTGTTGTCCTCTCTACTCCTCTGTTCCCAGCAAACATTCAATATCTCCCTTCTTTGCCCCCCAGGCTGCTAGTGTAAATGGTTCCCTCTGTGTATAGCTTGTTGTAGATTGGGTTTCAATTCTGTTGTTCTTGACTTTGGGTTTGGTGTTTTAAGTCTGGCCATTTTTATTTCTACTCAATGATCATATGATATTTTGGTCCTGGTACCATCCATTTATTTACCCCTCAATTTATGAGGCAGAACAAAATGACACAAGTTATGTGGTTTAGTTTGGGGGAAAAAAGGAAAAAGAGAAAAAGTACAGAAGAAAAAGAAATAGGAGGAATCTGTCTAGAGGTTATAAATATCAATTCAAAGAGAAAGAGAAAAAGAAAAACATAACAAAAAAGACAAAAGAAAACAACAAAAACAAAGAAACAAGACCCAAAACCAAAAAACAAACAAAAATCAAAACCAATTACTACAAAAAAGCACAACAGGCCGCTGTGGCAAAGTTTCATGCTTTTTCTCTTTCCTTTTTTTTCTTTGCATAGACACAGTAAATTTGGGGATAATTAGAAAGGGAATTTCCTTGGTTTAAGAGATACAGTGTTTCTCTGCCCTTGAAGCTTACTGTCCTGGGAATAAATACAGGCTTGTACATGCTCATTTTCACACCCCAAGGTCTTTTAATTGTGCCAGGAAACTTTTCACTCAGTTGTGCATGATAAATAAAATCAGGCCTCTGTAACTAGAGATCTTGGTATTTGCACAGGTCATAGGATGAAGCCTAATATAGATTCTTTCTTTACAGTTCTAGAAGTTCTGTTCCATCATTGTTGTTGTAATCAGTCTCCTGTAATTAGTGGTTTTGATTTTTCAAAGATCCTAGGACAGAGCTTAGGATAGAGTCTTTTATTATGGTTCCAGAAGTTCTCCTCAGTTGCAGTTGTCAAATTTAGACCTCTGGAATTAGAGCTCTTGATTATTGTACAAATCCTAGGCCAAAGCCTAGGCTAAGGTTTTTCTTATTGATCCTAGAATAAGTTATGCCCAGTCATGGTTGTCAGTCAGTCTTCTATAGTTAGTGATCTTGGTTTTTGCACAGAACAAAGGATGATGTGTTTTCTTATTTCCTATTACCATTAGGTGATGACATAAGAAAACCTGCTCTTAGATCATGTTGTTGCTATTTCCTCGTTGTCAGGATCTCATATCAAAACTGTTGCGTGTTGGTGCCAGAGCAGTATTAGAAATTTCCCAGCAGGAGATTGATTCCTGGTGCTGTTGCAGAGAACTGTGTCTATTCTATGTCTGGGAACTAGGGCTCAGGATTGGA
>PVKC010009656.1:0-26700 GCA_004027635.1 Crocidura indochinensis | reverse complement strand
TTCCAGGCATCCCAGATGGTCCCCCGTGCCTCCTAGGGGTAATTTTTGAGTACAGAGCCAGAAGTAACCCCTGAGTGCTGCCAGAAGTGGCCAAAATTTTTTTAAATAAAGAGTTCATATAGGGACCAGCGGTTGAGTGCTTGCCTGGCAAGCATATAGCTATCCCATATTCAATTCCTGTTACGATATATATAGTTAATCCAAATTCAGAAATAATTCCTGAGCACTGCTGGGTGTGGTTAAAAGACAGGAGGGAAAAGTTTATATATGTGATAAGGAACTACTTATGTACATTATTATATAATAAATATGTCAATGGAAAAATACTACTGATAGTGATGTGCGATTTTTTTCAGATTTTAATTTTACTAAATTTTAGAAAATTTTAATTTTCTAAATTTAATTTAATTTCTAATTTAATTTCTAATTAAAATTAATTCCTAATTTAATTTTTAATTTTAATTAAATTTTAATTTTACTAAATTTTAGAAAAAATTAAATATATTCTTTGTGCCAGTATGTGTGTATAATATTTTTTTACTAATGTGTCTGAAAACAAATATTTTTTTCTCCCCTTTATCTGTTCAGACCTACTCTCTGCTTCAGCAATGGCTAAGACAGGCTCCATAACTTTACTCATGTGCTAACACTCACATTTACATACAGGACAGCCAAGTGCTCTTCAAAGATGAGTAACTATATATATATATATATATACATATATATATACATGTATATATATATGTAGTTCAATATACTCTGAAACTTCCTTCAACTTTGAGGCATAAAAACTTCTATCTTATTTAAGCTTATATTTCTGGTCTCTGCTATTTATTTCATTGCAATAGTTATAGGTATAAACTCCATTTATATTGGCTCTCCTATTAGAGGTCATTGGCACTGCATCACAGGCTGGTTCTATTTTTGAAGGGTTGTGTTCTGAAAACACTGTGTGACCAGTCTTCAAGTATTTCATAATCCACCAATGATATTATAAATATCCAAGAGGTCCTTGGGCAGAATAAAGATTCCCCACCTTTAGTGGAAACCTCCAAAGCCTATGGATCCACCGTTCTTTGCCATCTTGGAGCAACTTAATCTGTGCTACCACCTGGTGTCTCTCCTATGCTCCCATTTCTTTCACTGGTAAACACTTGAGAGTGTAGTCTTTCCATTGACTCTAAAGAATCTTACACATGAAGCAGAATAGAACAGAGTCAGGCAAAACTATAAAGTTCTCAGGGTATCCTGTTGTTTTCTAAATTGGTTGATCTACTCTAACACCTCTTCCTGCACCCCAAAACAGAGTTTGCCTTGTGCTCCAATTTTCTCTCTTTCCTAGATAGCATCTATTTCACACTAAGTTGTTAGTGACTTAAGTTCTTTGGAAGAAAAAAGCCAAATGTTTGCTATTTTAAAGTGATGAAATTCAGCCAATTTGGCACTTGGATGAATGAGACATTTGAGGGCATAATATTTGTCTCTAAGACCCTTCATATGACATATTGTGAACAATTACTCTATGTCTGCACTATGTCAACCAGTTAAATATTTGCCAAAACTTTTCAGTAAGGTTGCTTCATTTTGCATCTTAGGCTAGTGGCTTACCAGGGACACTTTGCCTCAATTGATTCCTCATTGGAGAAATATTTATATAATTTACTCCTATTCTTGTATCAGATTCACTGAATACTAACAATTTCGACATTTAATACAATGTGTATCAACAGGTACTCAAATGCAGTATGACTCACACACATACATAAATACACATACATATATACACACACACATGCACGCACGCACTTCAATAGAAACATAACTGTGATCATAAATAGAGAAAAGGCATCATTAGAGTTTTACTGAAATCTTAACTCACCTCTAAAGATTTCTACAGATCATCTGGCAGTCCACATTTTGAGAAGAATGCTGATCATTTCAAAGCATACTGAGGGAAGAAACCAGGAGAGGGGAGAGGTTGTAACTACACCAATAATATGAGAAGATTAAAGCAAGACTGATTGCCTGAGAAGGTTTGAAGGGCTGTCACGGGGAGGATACCAGATGGTTTAGGTCTTTGTTGTGCCAAAGAACAAACTAAGACCAATGGATGGAAACTAAAGGATGGGAGTAGGAGGAGAATTTGGCTCAGGAAATAAATTCAACAGCTACTAGATAGAGATTAGGAGGGAAACGACGTTCCCTTTCACTAAAAATATCCCAGGAGAAGCTGTTTGACCATCTGTTTGGAATGCTATAGACAGAAGCCTCATACTTGTTGGTTGGTGGCCTGATTCAATTTTGTCAGGACTCTTCAAACTAAATCCTACTTTTGTAAAAATGTACTTGCGTACTGTAGAGAGCATATAATCTACAATTGCAAGGCAATGCCTCTCCTTCTTCCATTTGAAATCCCCTGCCTTCATTGGGTCCAATTATATCAGTCACATGTTCTCTAATACCTGCAGTTTTGTCTTTTATGCCCCATTGATGTTGTACACTTTGAATTCTTATTGTCAGTTAGCATGTGAAATAGATTTTCACTCCGTGGGTTTTTCTCCTTTTCCAAAGGAGATGATGTGGCCAATTGTTTATTCCATGGATAGCCTTTTTCTGTCCCCAGAATATGGCCAACATATCTATGATTCACATTCACAGGACAGAAGGATAGTTCTGGCTCATGCTTTTACTTCTTGTGGCCAATTGGAGAGTTATTTATAAACATTTATTGATTTGGATTCATAAACCAAAGAGGGGGGACTCACACTGTACTAGTTGCTATGGCAACTAACACTTCACACATGTACTTGCCTGCCAGCAGTAATGGCTCTGAACAGAAACCCGAAACCTACCTGTAGCTTCAGATGGCATCACTTCATTTTTAGCTGAACATCAGAGACTTCCCCCACCTGTGATGCCATGTAATAGCATATTATTTTGAAGTACAAAATTTTTATGGATTCTTAAGGTGGTTTCATACTGCTCTTATTCAGATAGAATTCTAATCAATTTTGATGATTAAGAATTAATAAGATTCCACCCCAAGTTCAGTAGGTCAGTTCTCTTTCACTTGTTGCAGGTAATGAAGAAAAAAATTTTGTTATATTTCTTTCATAATTGAATCACCATGAATTTGAGAGTGCCAACGTCATTCTCTATTCAGTTTTAGACAATGTACTAACACTAATCATTCACCCGTTCACTTCCTCCACTTCCCTCCACCAATGCCCCTCATTGTTCTTCCATCCCCCATCCTGCCTCAGTGACAGGCATTTATTTCCCCCCATCTTTGTCTTAATGTTCCCTTCCCCACCTGATTCCCCTCTACACACCTCCATCCCAGTGGCAGGCTTCTTAATAGCCAAAATCTGGAAGCAATTCAAACACCCAAGAAAAGGTGGCTGGAAAAAGAAGCTATGGTACACAGTGGAATACTGCTCAGGGCATAAGAAAAGATGAAATCATGAGATTTGCTGCTATGTGGATAGATCTGGTTGCATGTTGAATATTCTATTCATTTTCTTTGAAGAGCTTCCAGATGGCACCAAGAAGCATCAAGTAGCAAAAGAAGAGTGTTGTTAAGAGCTTAACATACAAGCAAAATATAATAGATAACAATATAACATAGAATATAACAAAAGAAAAGTTTCTGTGCTGGAGCACAGGCTACAGAATGAAACTGAACTAGTTTGAACTCTGAGGTCTTAAGTGAATTCTGTTTTCTAGAATTCACTGAAACAACAACCAACCACATCAGCCCATAAATTTGGCTTAAGGATTAAATATGAGAATCACATTAAGTACTTGGCATTATCTCAGTATCGCTAGCAAGCATTCAATTCAAGAAAATTAGTTTTGTTGGGATACTTCAGCTTTTGAGACAATAGCTTATGCTTTTCCTTCAGGAGACAATCCAGGATTTATGGGGATTAAAGCTTATGCAAAGTTTTAGGTCCTATTCAAGAAGCATAATAAAGGGGCAGGGGTATCACATGATTCAGTAGTCTAGCACAGACTTCACATGTGTTAGTTTCTGAATTCCAACCCTGGAGTTGCAAAAAAGGTTAATTAATTAAATATAATGAAAGTTTTTCATTTGAAATCAGATATAAGAAAGCACTACAAAATCAAACCCTGAAAGACAGACAAAATTCTAGCACTTGATTTTATTATTTATTACCTGAGACACATTTCTAATATGTCTTCCTATATTAGAATATTCCTATAATATAATATATCATACTATAAAATTTTATATGTATGTGATATATTATAATATAAGTTCCTATATTTCTTCCTATATCTAATATTTCTTGCTATTCTTTATAACTATATATATGACTATATATATGTATATACTTTGCTTCAATGTGGACAATTATTTTGTGACCTTCCAAAAGATTATCTACAAAGATAATTCAATTATTCTTCAACAGGTTTCACTGTGATTTGCTTTTTTCAATTGCTTTGGTTTGGTTTGCTGTTATATTCAATGATACCCTGGGACTACTCCACAACTCTGTGCTTCATAGGTAGGGGGTCACTTTTGGAGGTTCTCAGGGGACCATGTGGATCAAGGGATAGAACCTAGGTCTTCCTACATAAAATATGCACTCAATCCTTTCAGTCATACTCTGGGCCCCTTTTTGTTTTATATTATTGATTGTTTTGATGCATAGAACATCTGACCACAGATCAATATATGTCCCATGAATTTTTCCAGGTTTTGCAAAGACACTATGATTCAAGATATTTCTAATATTCGAGTTTCAGGAATACCTACCACCTGTGTCAGTGTCTCTCCACAAATGTCTCAAGGTTACCATTATCCACCACTCCATTCCTTGGAAGACCCTCTTTGTTTGTTTGTTTGTTTGTTTGTTTGTTTGGTTTGGTTTTGGGGCCACACCCGGCAGTGCTCAGGGGTTACTCCTGGCTCCATGCTCAGAAATTGCTCCTGGCAGGCACAGGGGACCATATGGGGCGCCGGGAATCGAACCGATGACCTTTTGCATGAAAGGCAAATGCCTTACCTCCATGCTATCTCCCGGGCCCCGGAAGACCCTTTTTGTAAAAATGTGTTATAGTTTGGGGCACATGTTAACAACAGTGTTAATGCTTATTGCTTTCATGTATAGAAAACCAGTGACGTTATTATTGAATCCCCAAAGTGTCCAAGTCCCTGAACCAATGCTTTATACATAGTTTCCAGGAATACCAATAAATTCTATGTCAGATTATCATCATGAAATAAAAGAAAATGTGTAGTGAAATTTAACTGGATAGACTATTTTGGGGGGTTTGGAGTTTGGGGTCACATCAGGTGTTGCTCAGGGGTTATTCCTGGTTCTGCATTCAGAAGTGGCTCCTGGTGGGCTTGGGGGACCATATGGGATGCCAGAAATTAAATTGGTGTCCACCTGTTTTGGCTGCGTGCAAGGCAAACGCTCTCCTGCTGTGTTATCGCTCCGGCCTCTATTTCATAGTGTATATTCTAGCTGAACATTCTATTCTGACTCAACACCCATGAGAACCAAGTACAAGGCTTACACTTGTTTACATTTAATGATTGAATTTCCCCAGATGACCTTACCACTTAACACATTTCAAATCTTATTTTTCTCCCATTTTATATATATTTCAGTGTCTGCTACCCAACGGGACATGCATACTCTAATAGATCCCTTGGCCCAGACCAGGAAATTAAGCAGAGAGCTAAACAGAGGGCTCCTTGGAATCTATTCCTAGGTCCAAATAGCCAGAAATCCCTATTAATATGTGGAAGTCACTGCCTTCCCCACAAATATAGTCTCCTAAATCTAAATTAAGTGACTATTTCAATTAAACCTCTTCCAAACTGGATAGCAAAATATCCATGGTCACCCTCTGCACCCAACACTGGGGAAAGAGAGAGTCGACTTTTCAGTTCAAATACCTACTCTTAGGTAATTTGTCAATGATCTTGGGATAACATTGCTTAGATCCTTCCCAAGGCCTTAGAAACTTTCTTGGAAGTGTTTTACCTAATTTTTGCTTTAGTGCATGGGGACTTGATTCCATATGTGAGCCGGAACATGAGCAAGAGTTATGAAAAATTCAGAATATTCAATGACTACTGGGACAACTAGTCATATCTGAGCTGAAACCTTATACAAGATTACTAGGTCTATCTCTATGAAGGATAGGGAGAGAGAGGGCAAGCAATAATAGGTTTTTGGAACAAAAGCCAGTGAATGCTTTAAAAATACTTCTTTAAGTGAGTCTGCTTGTCGATGCCCAAGAACAGATAATAGATACCATCAAGAGACAGACTGTATAGCAAAATGATAACTCTTGAAAAATCCTGTCTTATGAAAATGGACCGCCAGAGGCAGTCTATGGATCTAATCTCTAGATCATTTGATTAACATACTTTTTTGATATTCCACTTGAAAATCACCTCTTAGGCCTCCAGCACAAGGAAATCAGACCAAAACTGTCGCTCAGAGCCTTTCCAGGATGCTTGTTCAGTGCCTTACAGTGCAAATGGCATATTTCCTTGAGAAATTCTTGAAGTGATCTATTCCCCTACACACTGAAATACATCTCTTGGCACTGTCCAGAGCATACCAACATATTTGGTGGAACAAATGGTCTCCCTGGGGTTTGTACTATGACAAGATGGGAGAAGAAATTGTTCTGAGATAGCCACTTATTTGGAGGGAACAAGTGATAAGTTAGAAATGAACCCACAAGGTCTGGAGAGATAACATGGCGGTAGGGCATTTGCCTTGCAAGCAGCCGATTCAGGACAAACCGTGGTTCGAATTCCAGCATCTCATATAGTCTCCAGTGCCTTCCACGAGCAATTTCTGAGTGAAGAGCCAGGAGTAACCCCTGAGCACCACCGGGTATGGCACCCCAAAAAAAGAAATGAACACACAAAATAAGAATAAAATGCAACCAGAATATTTGACTGAAAGGGCCTGTCAAAAGAAAGAGGGAAGCAAGAGTCTAGACTCTATTAAGAAATATCACTATATTGTGCACCCTATGTCAGAGAAGTAGAGTATATGTATTATATGCTAATGCACATGAGTTATGTATTTATGCATAAATACATATGAATATCTGCATCTGCATGGTAAATTAATCTGCCTGGGCTTTAAATTTCAGATTCATTTATTCTGTAACTAGCATTGAGTATTTCTGGGAGGAGAGCAGAAAGGCACAAAGCAGTTACTGCCTGAGGGTACAGAGATGTGCTGGAGTCATAAATCCACATGATCAGGAGGGGTGGAAATCCTCAAAGGAGGATTAAAGTTATTGGTTTTCGAGCTCTTATTGTTCAGTATTACAAATGGGACATATAGCATAGACACTGAAACGATAGTACAAGAGTCATGGTGTAGGCCTTGCATGTCACTGATCCCTGACACTACACAGTCCTCTGTAAATCACTAGTTGCAATCATGGAAGCCTCTGAGCCCCCATGGGTGTGCTTTTGGAAGGTTCCAAGCACCATCAGGTAGACCCAGCTAATCCCCGACTGCCCCAAAACCCCACTGTTATCCTTAGAAAGGTCTTAACTGCAGACTTGATTCATTGAAAATCTCTGTCAAGAATTCCTGGGCCTCCTGCTCACAGCTTGGGAAACTTTCAGAAGGAATAGAAGTCTACATGTCAGAAAAGGTATGGGGAAAGATTTGGAATCTATTCAATAATTTAAGAAGGAGGAATAGTCATCTACTTACATTCAAGCATCAAATAATTGTAGTTTGATGAATCAAAACAATTTAATCTGGGGGAAAAACTCAATGTATTCTATTTTATAATCCTAATAAATACTGTAATTTTTAGCAATTGGTAATTTCTTTTTTTATATAATTTTTTTTGGTTTTGGGGTCACACCAAGCAGTGCTCAGGGGTTATTCCTGGCTCCAAGCTCAGAAATTGCTCCTGGCAGGCACGGGGGACCATATGGGGTACTGGGATTCGAACCAATGACCTTTTGCATGAAAGGCAAACGCCTTACCTCCATGCTATCTCCAGGGCCCCTTTTTTATATAATTTTTTTTAATGAGACCAATGTGAATTACAAGACTTTCACAATTGTATTTCAATTACATAGAGACAATGACTCAGGGCAGTTCCCACTACCAGTGTTGACCTCTCTCCACTAGAGTTCCTAGCATGCTTCCTATACCTCCACCCTAAGCCCCCTAGATTACTAGCATAACAGGTCCCTTTTGTGTATAGCTTGTACTTTGGGTCTCATTATTTTATTGTCATAATAATTGGTATTTTTTGTCGATTCAGAAGCCCAGTTCAACAAAGAACCAAGAATTCTATTTAATTTTGCTATGCTCACAGGTTGATGGTAAGTATACTTAGGGAAACTAAAACTTTCATTATAGGGAAAAAAATCTTCTGAGGATATAATGGGTTAGAAACAACAACAGCAAAAGACAAGTGGGAAGAGGTTTAGAGCCTGAGATGTGGTTCAGGACTAGATCCTCTTCCTACATGTGTGAGACCGAGTTTAATTCATGACAACATAACAGCAACAACAAACAAGAGAGGAGCAAAAAGCAGGTACAGCTTCTCTAAAAGGGAGTACCTCATTGAAGATAGGTCATTTAAAAAAATTACTCCTGGTGCCAGAGAGATAGTTCAATGAACTAGAGCATGTGCTTTGCATACAGGAAACCCAAATTTGCCTGTCAGCACCACAAAATTCCCTGAGCACAAGGTGAGAATAGTCCCAAAACACTTCCAGGTGTGCCCGCCAAGCAAGTTAATTCCTGGAAAAATGACTATGGTTCCAAGGAGAGATTCGACTTCAGTATTATACCAAATAAAAGTTATTTGAAGGGGCCCGGGAGATAGCATGGAGGTAAGGCGTTTGCCTTTCATGCAAAAGGTCATCGGTTCGAATCCCAGTACCCCATATGGTCCCCCGTGCCTGCCAGGAGCAATTTCTGAGCATGGAGCCAGGAGTAACCCCTGAGCACTGCTGGGTGTGACCCAAAAACCAAAAAAAAAAAAAGTTATTTGAAGAAAATAGTGCAAAGAGTTGGAAATTGGAGCTCAATTTCATTGGTTTCCTTGGGAAAATAATCACTTTGAACTGAGTTGGACCCAAGTTTACTTGGTCTTACAGTGTCAGAAAACCATCCTAATGGGTGGATTGTGAGCTGTAGAGAGGAAGAAAAAAATTGTCCACTTGGCCAGGTTCTCTGGAGAAATAGCTTGCCCTGTGCCTTATATCAAGTTCCCCAGGAAGCTAACACAGAAATCAATACTTGCTTTCTCTTTTAAGACTTGGAAAGCAATCTTAGGAACAACACCTGTTGGGGAAAGGAAGAAAACCAAATAGGCAGAAATATCTCTTGTGGGTGAGATGAAACTTGAACTATAGTTACTAAAAAAGACTTCAATAAGACTTCTGGGATGCTTGGGCTGATTCTTCAAAGTTGTTCCTCACAGAAGTAAAACATGTCGACTAACAAGACTACTGCAGATTACCATTGGGGAGAAGAGAAACCTGAGTAAGAGGGCACCTTCCTACTGAGAACAACCCATGAGTAAGACTTTAGATTCTCAAGGCTAAGGTAACACAGAAGCTGAAGAACAGCCTTAGTCCTGAATGGGGGATTCTGTGTGGTATTGAAAATCTCCACAGCAATCCATAACTAGAGAGTCCCTCATCTCTTATCATAGCTCTAATAATTGGTGTATTTCCTTTACCAGATTGTAGCTGCACACAATGTGTACAGAAAGGAGAGAAACAGGCAATCCAGGCAGAAATTGCAAATCACTGTGATGCAAGAGAGGAGAGGAAGAGTAGGTGAAAACAGGTAAGGATTTCAAAAGAACCAAAAGTTGCCTCAAATCTGCACAGGTAACAGGAAAGAGAAAAGAATTGAAGATAATAAAATATGGAGAATATTGGTGAAACAGGATTGGGAAAGAAAGACATTCATGGTACTTCTGGTGTACCAGCACTGTACAGGTAAAACAATAATACCCACTCTATTGTCAAAACAAAATAAATCATTATGAAAAGGACAATTTAGAATTAAGAAGTCTGTAAAAATAAGTTGTGGAAGGAAGGAAAAGAAAGAAGACTGCAGAGAGAGCTAGCCAGAGAAATCTGAAAGGAATTCATGACTGTAATTATTTCCGGTGAAGGAGAAGTCTTCTGAAAATGAAAGGCTCATGGAAGATTTGTGATTCATGATAAGAAATTATAAGCTTTTTCATATGCCTATTGTCCATCTCTATTTCTTCTCTGAGGAAACAATAAATAACAAAATTAAGGAACCTCATATTAGAGAGAATATTGTACATGGGAAAGTCTAGAAGCATTAGAGGACATAATATGTTCACCCATGATCTTGCCAACATTACTTACAATAGCCAAGATATGAAAACCACCCAATGCCCAACAACACAAAAGTAAACAAAAAACGTATAAACAAGAAAATACTACTCAATTATGAGAACAGATGAAATATTTCAGTTTGCTACAATTAGAACTGAGCTGAAGCCAAATGCAAAAGAAAAAGAAAAATTAGTTCATTCATATGTAGAATATAAAGATACAAAGAAAGGTACTAGTCAATCCCAATGGAAACAAATTCTGAATCATGATATAGAACTGGCCATTGAGAAGGCTGAGATGAGATGAGAAGAAAGGACAATGGGAAAGTGGTAAAGAGCTCTTGATGTATTGATGGAAGAATTGTTGTAGCCGACCTGCAAATATAAAGCAATGATATTAACACTGTTATAGATTAAAATTAAAAAGCATATATGAAAACTATGTTTTATGTTAGGTTATATCTTATTTTACCCAAAACAAAGATCATTCCTGGTTCCTTTGTATCTATTTGTTTACAACTTGGTTTTATCCCAAAACAGAGATTGTCATACATGTAAACCTGGTCCGGACAAAGCTATCCGTCCTTATACTTTCCTTACTGTCCCACCTGGGAATGGTCTCTGTACTCAGTAAAAACCACCTGGTAGGTAGATGACTATACATGTTTCACCCTCAACCTGGTTTGGGTTATTTCATGAGTGACCCTGATTCAGATGTGTTCACCCCAATGGGGTTGAAAATACTGTGCATGGGGTGATTTTACAGTTCTAAAGTCACTGTTTTGAGAAATGGTCAGGAAAGAAGAAAATCTGAGAGTCTTTACAATTGAGTTGGATCCAGGACTGATCTACTCTGATTTAAGTTTTGCTTTTTTTTTTTTTTTTTACCTTAAGGCCAGGAAGGTAGGAAATGAAGATAGTGACCTCACCCCAGATAAAGTACTGATTGAAGTAGCTGATGTGGCTGACTTCAAAAGGAAGAAAAAACAGTGGGTGGTGCTGAGAACTTCCTTGAAATAACTGCTCTTGAAGTTGGAAACATGGAGGCGGAGAGAACAGACAAGAGGGAGGCTGGTTAAGTTGAATATCTCAAAGAGGTTAAGTGGAAGTGAAAGGACTTGGATCTGTCAGTCATAATAGAAATACTAGAAATGCCATCTCGGACCTTGTCAACAAGCAATAATCTTAGGGTTCAAATATTTCTAGTCTCACACACTCTTCTCTAAAAATTTAGTAATACTCTCACTAACCAACATTGTGTCTGAGAGCCACATCTCCAATACCTTTTCAGGTCTCTACAACCCTTTGGTCACTCCTTAATGTCGGGCCCCCATTTTTTTTTTTGTCAGAACCTTGAGAAAGTCACTTATCACTCTGTACATCAAACTGGAAGTCTGATTTCTTAGTAAATGTTGCAGAGTATACTGGGATTTCTTTCATGGGATTTTCTTCAATTTATATTAAAACCATACCTTTTCTTTCTAGTTGTAAGGAGAAAAATCACTATGGTGAGATTTATTTTTTACTCAAGATAAAAATTGTGAATATCTCTATAAAAGCCTCCCATATGGGATGTGCCCACATGCAGCAACAATGAGTTTGTGTTTACATTAAAAATTATAGACAGAGATAAACTGTAATAAGGCATATGTTTCACAGTAAATACATGTTAGATGGAAGAACCATGCTAAAAATTCATTTGAAGTTAGGAAGTACTTCTGGCCCATGAGTTCTTCTAGAACTCTAGGTGACCTTTATTTAAAAGACATTAGGCAAGATTACTTGAGAACCTTTCTAAGTGCTTTGAGGGCAATAAGAAACCAGAGGTGAACTAAACCATTTGGGTCATTTGGCTCTTCAGACTATGGCAGAGAAATTCTGACCAGTGTCTTACTCACACTGGTACTTTTCCCAGGTTAGTTATAACAGTTGTGAGAAATCAGGTTTCTTCCATCTACTCAGAAATTTTCTCTTCTCAGAGCTGATTAAGACCTTGAGCCCTGTTTTCGTTGGTTCAATTTAGTCTCCTGGATATCTATAATTTAAGGAAATTCCTGAGCATGTCACCTGTTTAGCATGAGTTGGGATTTCAAAATTTTGTCTTTGCTACAAGGCAAAATATGGGAGAAAATTTCTTTCTTGTAAGGAAGGTTTGTTCCAAGTTACCCTTCACAACCACTTCACCCTTGACCTAAACCACAAGCCATCCCAGAACGTCCCCACTTTTTGTTAAGAACCAATAAAGAGAATGTCCCTAGTCTCTTAAGAGTTTAGGTAGCTCAACAAGCGATACCATAAATAAGTAATTCACTCCCAGGTTCAATTTCTTTTGTTTAGTTTAAGTGTCCAAACGTCAACATATTTTATTAATGCAGGTTATCTCATTTCCATTCTCAATTTCAGAGCTGGTGGAATCGAGGAGAAAAAAATAAAACCTCCCCCAACATCTGTTCGTAAGCCAAAGTCCATCAACCTCCTCAGAAAAGTATGCTAATTTGGGACATTAAAGAAAAATTTAATTCGGGCATAGACTCGAGTTTGATAGCTTAGAGTACATACCTTCAGATCCTATCATTGTTGTCTCTTTATTATCTTCTATTGAGAAACTGCCTGCTTGTGTATATAGTAGGCTCTAGGAATGATGATTAATATGAGTCCTAACCATGCCCGAGTGATGGATAAGTCATTCGTGAAGAATGCTCACTCATAAACAAATATAAAAGTTGAAGTTGGTACCTAGAAGAGATTCAGAAAGGCTGGAAGAGGTTATTCCAAATGGTCTAGCCCAGTTTCCTCCTACTGGCTGGAAAACAGATGTCTAGACAGTTCAAATGCAATCACCCACACCAGCATTGAGAAAGAGGAAAAGGATAGAATAAGAGTCTTCTAATTCCCAAGGCAACACTCTCTAATCAGGTATTTAAAAAGCACCACCTAATCCTGGAAGATATAATTCCATGTGACTAGAAGCATTCAAAACAGTAGCACAAATATATCTGTGTTTCCTAGATCTTAAGATCAGTAAATTAAAACTATATCTTAAGTTCAAATAAAACATGCATTTCTTATGCCCGAGCAAGAAAATTTTACTTTTCTTTGTTTTGGACTGTTCTCAGTGGCTTATTTGGGGGAGATCATTACCAGAAATGCTTGGGGTACAATGTGGTACAAGGGATCAAACCTGAGAGTCCTACAGTCTAAGCATGAGCTCAGTCCTTTCAACTACCTCCCAACGCCTCAGCTAACTTTTTTAAGTGAATCCAAATTTTATGTGTGATTCCTGCAGGAGGCAGACAAGTAGAATTGTCAGAGCATGGGCATAGATGTCATGCCAAGGGTAGAGGAGCTGGTTGAATGAGCTATGCTGGTCATTGACTCTAACACTCAGGAAAGCCTTCCAATGATCCCATTGACTCACTGTTCTGAACACTTAGCTCTAGCCCTATATAAGTAAGGAAAAAGTAACTCAGACCCAAATATACTAGACTCCTTTATATTAAAATCAGATATTCACAACTACACACATTAAAATTGAATTGCTTTAATGCCTTTTCTGCCATATTCTTTTTGGACTCTAGATTATACTTAGCTGTATTAAGTTGATCAAGTTAACTTGATCATGTACAACTGTTTTAAACTTTTTAACGTTTTTTTTTTTTTTGGCTTAGGAGTTACATCCAACAGTGCTCAGGACTTACTCCTGGATCTAAGCTCATGGACCACTCCTGTTGGTGCTCTGAGGGCCATATAGGATGGCAAAATTGAACATGGGTTGGCCACATGCAAAGTAAATGCCTTATCCACGTACTATCATCCTGGTCCTATTTTAAACTTTCAAATTTATTGCCAAAAATAGTTTAATGATGTCCATGAGCTGTCCTCTATAATTGTTTTTAAATTAACACATCATATTAATACTAATTTTAGACTTACAATGCTCCAACTTTAAATACACCACTAATGTCAGGTCCATTCACCAATATCCAAGATCTGTTCCATTCCAACTCAACCCACCATCTTAGTAAACTTTTATTTTTAGTAATTATTACTGTGTTCCAGACTCACAGCCAATGTTCTTATATTAACTCCAATCTGCCACATTATTTCCCTACCACACTCCTCTTTCTTGGCATTCTCAGTTCTTCAATTCAAGGCCAAACGTTTCCATCCTTTGATACTTCTCATTCCCTTGTATTATTTCTCTACATGCTACAGATGAGTAAGACCATTCAGTATTTTCCTTTTCATTCTGAATTACTTAATATGATATCTTTCACTTCCATTCAAATTACAGAAAATTTCAAGGTTTCATATTTTCTTACAACTGTGTAGTATCCATTATATATGTATATACAAACATATATGCATACCATAGTTTTAGTTTATAACATGTTGCTCAATAACTTTCTATTATTAAAATGATAAATTAACAAATATGAATAGTAAATTACTAAAGCATCTTGAAGAACAATCGTTTTCTCCCTATATTTTATAGTTCAAACACCTGGTATAGAACATCTGCTTTCTGGAAATATAACTGAATAATGGTGTAACAGTTTTCATAAGCCTTAAGAGATCTATCTTTAACTTTTGTAAGAACAATGGCTAGAATTATTTCTGGAAAGATTCTTGATTCATTTCTGTCCAGACAGGCAGGCTACATAACTTGTCTTTGTAGAACTCTTTTATTTTTCCCACTAGTCGCCTTGGGGTGATGGCTCCAATTCTTCTCTCTGTGTAGCCATGAACTTTCCCATGTGACCTCACAGCCTTTGCTAACAAGTGAGAAAATGCACCTCCCGGGTCTTTTATGAATGAAGTTGTGTTACTTGTCTTATCGTGACATCTCAACAGATGTGAATTTTAAGCTGAGCAACAGGTTAAAAAGTGCTTGCCTGCATCCACCTCTGTATCTCCAACCTCATTGTCAAGCTAGTCTTACCCAGAAGGAGGCTAAGAAACAAGCAGAGAACAGCCACATTCAATCAAGTCGAGCTGTCTGAAGACAGTATTAAGTTATTTTGAAAACTTTGAAGGTGTCTTTCTTACTGACTCCTGGATTCTACTTTATTTCTAATATATTTTTACACTACACTAAGGCACAGTTGATGTTCAAGTGGGACCAAAACTGAATAATGAGACTATGGCACAGGTACACAATGGACTATGACTTCGCTATCAGAAAAGATGGAATCATGCATTTTGCTCTAGGTGGGTGGATTTGGAGGGTTATGCTGAGTGTAGTTAGAAGCAGAGAGACAGGCTTAGGATGATCATTCTCATATTTGGAATATAAAGAAATATAATAGGGTAGAAACAATGGCCCAGAGGCATCAGATCTAAGACCTGGACTTCAGAAAGAAACTTATGCTTGGAGGATATGGTGATGGAGGAAGGCAAATAGGATAGGGAAGATCACTAAGACAAGAAAGGAGAGAAGACTCTGGTGGACAATGTGATGCTGGAATGTTTTATTCAATGAAACTTTATCATTAGTAGTTTTGTAAACCATGGTGCCTAAAATGTATCTCCCTAAATTTTGTATGTATGATGTAGAAATTATATAGTTATATTTACTTTTAAAAAATTCCAAGCCCCATAGTAGAAGATTATAGTAAAATATTGCGTAGCCAAATAATATGATGCCCGGGGTACTCAAATATTTTTTAAAGGAGATAGAAAAGTACTGATCATAACTTGGATTACATTAAAATTGAGAGGTATTCATCAAAACATATAATTGAGAGAGAATAGATAGACTACAAAAACAGAGCAATATTTAAATATATATGTATATATTTGCAAAGGATCAGTATCTAGGATATATAAAGACTAATGGTAGGCAGTATACAAACTGCCTCTGAGTAATTCCTAATGTCCAATATTCATGACTGTAATTTCCTGTGCTTGACTATGGGTTGATCTACTGCTTACTGCTTAGAAATAGAAAGAAATGATTGAGTCTGAGAGACAGTTCTGTGGTTGGTGTACATGCCTACCATGCACCTGACCCTAGGTTTTACCTCTGACACCACATCCAAGTACCACTAAGTGTGGTACTAGAGTTCCCCAAAAGACTGCAGCTTTGGTACATCCCATTGAATTATGAGGCTTATTGACTGAACATCACCAGGAGTATCTCCTGGACTTCCTGAACATTGCTTGAGAACACTCTGACCACCAATCTATGGATGTCATTGGTTCAACCATGTTATAAAAACACTGGCTTCAAACTCTCTGTGTGTCTCTCTGTGTTTCGATCTTTCATTCATTCGTTTGTGTGCTCACTATAAGAGAAGAAAACAGTGCCCTAGAAAGGACCACATGATATGGTGAAGAACCAAGGCCCTGGGTCACCAACATCGATGCCAACAATCACTCGAGTGTGCCTGGAAGCACGTATTCTATGCTTTACTTGCCTTCAGCACTGACCTTGCTGACAGCCTCCTGAAAGATCAGCAGTGAGAGGCTCCTAACTCAATGGTACCCAGCTACTTGACCCACCAAGACCAGGATGTTTTGAGATGTTTTAAGATGTTTTAAGAGATGTTTTAAATGCTGTTTTAAGAGGGTAGGTTTGGAGAAAATTTGTTATACAGCAATATTTAATAATATCAAATCAATAGGAAACGGTCAGTCTAAGAGGGGAAAAGGGCAAAAACAGATCAGAGATTTATGAAAGAATATCCAGTGGCAAATAATTTTTGTTTATAAAGCACAACTTGAACAGTAGAAGAAAAATTAGCTCAAAGTCTAAAGGTGCTATCTCTACACACCACTATGAATATTCTAAAGAATTAATTAAAGCAATATTGGTTACAATATGAAGCTCTTGTCACTTTCATGCCCTGTTGGTGGAAATGTATATTAGGGCAACCATTTTGGAAAACTGCTTGCCAATGTCTATTTAGTGTAGGTAAATTAAAGTATTTATGCCTGTTAGAAATATATTCATACAAAAACTTCTGAATTAAATAAAAAGAAAATACATAATCATTTCAGACCTACAATGGTATCCAACAAAAATCAACAGTCTAAGAAACAAAGGATATTTCACCAAATATCAAACAAAAAATATAGTAATTATGATTAATCCCTCTAAAGGTGTATAATTGATCATGGATACTAATATCAAATATTAATTGTCAAAAGGTTCTCTGATCACAACACAATAAAAGAATTCAGAAACAAAAATATTGTCAACCTTTTACTGAACATCCACTGCATGTTTTAACAAAATAAAAAGTAAAAAAGCTTTTCAGGGGCCAGAGCGGTGACACAAATGGTAGGGCATTTGCCTTACACGCATTAACCTAGGATGGGCCACAGTTCGATTCCCCCGGTGTCCCAAGCCAGAGTGAGCACATAACCAGGAGTAACCCCTGAGCATCGCCAGGTGAGGCCCAAGAAACCTAAATTAAAATAAAAAGATGGGTTAAACTGATAACAGTGAGATCGTTATATACATACTTTAATTCCTAGCAAGCAATGCCTATGAAACTTAGAAGGAAATTTAGAGTTTTAGCAGCATTTATTCAAAAGAAACCTATGAAATTCAATAGCATTAAGTATTCAACATAAAAAGGTTATAAAAAGAGTCAGAGTTTAAACCTGATATCAACAGAAGAAAGGGTATAATTTAAGATCAGAGTATAATAAAATGGGAAACAAAAGTAGATAACAGTGATGCATTAATTAATCCAGTTTAGTGATTTTGAGGAAATCACTTGATACTTCTGAAACACAAAAATCTTAAAAGGCTTAACTCATACTGTTCATCTTATGTTTTTTTTTCATATTATATGTAACCAAAACCCCTAATAAATCAATGCTTGCTTAGAATTGACAATTATTTCTTGCTCTGAATTCTTGTAATCACTTTATCCTTTGTTTTCAACTTGTTTTACTTTATAGTAATTTTAAAACGCATACCCTTTGACCAGAAAGATATTAGAGTAGGTAAGTCTCCCAACCAGAATTTGATCCCTGGCACTATATATGTTCCCTTACGCTCCACCAGAAGTGATACATGAGTGTGAAGTCAGGAGTAAGCCCTGAGCATCACCAAGTGCAGTCCAAAAATCAAATACACATACATACACACACAGAAGAAAGATAGATCATAGGACTGAGTGCATGTGTGTGCCCTATGTTCAACTCATGACACCGTATGGCCCACTGAATCAAGAGTAACCCAAGCAGAGTAGGGAGTAGCCCCTAAGTTTTGCCAGATGTGTATCCATAACAAAAGATTTTCTTTCTTTCTTTTATTTTATTTATTTATTTATTTATTTATTTTTTTGGTTTTTGGGTCACACCCGGCAGTGCTCAGGGGTTACTCCTGGCTCCAAGCTCAGAAATTGCTCCTGGCAGACACGGGGGACCATATGGGGCACCGGGATTCGAACTGATGACCTTTTGCATGAAAGGCAAACGCCTTACCTCCATGCTATCTCCCGGGCCCCTCTTTCTTTCTTTTATTTATTAGAGAATTAAACTGTTTCTGGTCTTACTTTGGCTTGTACCACATGTCTTTTAATTTTTTTTTTAGAAATTTTCATTTATAAGTTGGAGAAATAGGACAGTAGATTGGGTGTTTGTCTTGTATAAAGTATACCTGAGTTCATACCCTGACACCACATGTGGTTCCTGAGCCCACCAGAAGTGACCCTGAGTGCAGAATCAGTAGTAATAAACTCTAAACTCCCCTAGGTGCTGCCCCAAACAAAAAACATCAATAAAAAAAAGAAATATTTGTTTACTATTTCTTCAAATATGCTCTCCTTTCATATAATGTTTCTCCTCTATTAAAACGATCTCTAAAGGCATATGTTGAACCTTCTGATATAGTGTTCCATGATTTTTTTTGTATGTTTGTGTTTTGTTTGTTGGTTTGGTGTTTTACAAGTGTTTTGGCCACACCCAACAGAGGTGCTCAGGGATTACTCCTGGATCTGCACTCAGAAATTGCTCCTGGTAGGCTCAGAGGCCCATAGCTGATGCTAGCTAGAGAATGAACCTATTCCGTGTAGTCCACATGCAAGGCAAATGCCCTACCGATGTGCTATCACTCTGGCCCTAGTGTTCCATGTTTTGTTTTGTTTGGTTTTCATTTCTCTTCTCTTTGTTCCTGTTGCAATGACCAGGAGTAATTTTCTTGGTTGCTGGGCTTACTTTTTATAATGCACCAAGATTATCTACTTAACATAAAGATCTCAACCAATTGACCCAAGGGGATTACATTCAGGCAATAGGGAGGTACCTGGGGTAGAAATAATGACTTTACAATCTTAAGGATTGCATGGTAGGCAACTGAACCCTCTTTAGGCCCCTTTTCTTTGTTTCTTAATCACCTGCTTCCCATCTCTTTATCTCAGGGTGTAATTCTTCCCATACCCTAAACCCCATATAAACCCCATTCTCTTGATATGAATTCCTCATACCTCTTTATTCTAGTGTTACATTTACACTTATATATGTTTTCTATTTACTATTTACTATTTTCTATTTGCTATTTTTATTATTTCATTACCTGAAGTTCAATTTGGCCATTTGAATGTCTACATTTTAGCTCATAGTATTCTGCCCTTTTATTTTTGTTTTATTTTTGGCCTAAACCCAGTAGGGGTTCAGGTCTTATTCTTGGCTTTGTACTTAGGGATCACTCCTAAAAGTGTTCAGGAGATGCAAACTGGGGTTTGCATCTAAGAAAAGTGCTTTTCCCCATACTAACGCTGTTTAAACATTCTTTGTTTATAGCAACATGCTTGGGGCCAGAGTGATAGCACAGCAGGTAGAGCATTTGGTTTGCATGTGGCTGTGGCTGACCTTGGTTCCATCCCTGATATAGTTATGGTCCCTGCACCTGCCAGGAGGAATTTCTGAGGACAGAGCCAGGAGTAACCCCTGAGCACCACCAGGTATGACCAAAACAAGCAAACAAAAAAATCCCCCAAAAAATAATAAAAAGTAAAACTACACTCATTGTTCTTTCTTCTGTCTCTTTGAGAATTTTAAGTATACATGTAGCATTTTCTCCACTATTTCTATTACCTGCTGTAATATCTGTTAAATCTATTGAGTTATATTGACAATGATTCATTTCCTTATACAATCTGCAATCTGTTTTTGCTGATAGTTTACATTCCTCATCCCCTCCATCTTCTACCACCCACCCTACCCCTACCACACCACACACACACACACACACACACACACACACACACACACACCCTTGATGATTCCATGTGCCCCTTAGCTATGGAACTATTCCAGTTAGAGCCATTCTCAAGGTGCCAAAGCTTCCACTGATTGTAAACTAATTTTATTTATTCCTAACACCTCATCTTTCTTTGTACTATGGATAATAAAAATATGCATTCTATATCTGCCTGTGACACAGATTTGGGATTAATTTTCTTCCTTTTTAAAATAATTAGGAAATATTTCTCGGAAGACAACTTTAATTTTAGTTTTCTGGTCCTTTTTGCACAAAGAAAACTCGCCAATATTAGCAGCTTTAATAAGGAGTTTCATTCCAAGCTCCTCCCCTCCTTCTACCATCCAAATTTATGTATCCTGTTCCCATGTGACATTCTAATCTTGCCCAGGCTTACCCTGACTTGGAGATTTGCCTGCATTGCAACCTGAGATGTGTACTCAGCTTTTTCTCCCCCTCTGGATAAGCCTGTGTTCTTTCTAGAAGAACATCTCTCTCTTTCTCTCTCTCTCTCTCTATCCTTTCTGTCTTTCTCTCCTCATATAACTTTTTTTAGGGCTAGAGTAGTACTGTGTGCAGGGTGCTCACTTTGCATGTAGCTAATCAGGGTTTAGTCCATGGCATCACATATGATCCCCTGAGTTATGCTAGGAGGGAGCTCTGACACAGAAACGGAAGGAAGCCCTGAGCTACAAGTGTGAACCAAACACCAAAAACTAAAGACGATTTTTTTATTTTTAATAAAATGGGATTCTACCCATATCCCATAGCCGTCACTCTGTAAGCAGTGGCCCAAATGTATAGCTTTACTACTAATCTTGGAAAAGACACAAGCTAACCAAGTCACTGAAACTTGTCAGCCCAATTCTTCAGATCCTAGAGTTTGGGCACATGCATTCATTCATTTATGCAACCATGGACAACTCTAATTTCTACACTTCTGGCAGCCCAGTAGAAGCACAACAATTAGATGGAAAGTATCATAGAAGCCAAGTAAGCTCAGTAAACAAAATAATAATACAGAATTTTCAACTAGCAGCAAATAGCCAAATAAACCACCCAGTGACTTTAACTTTCACAAATTTTTTAACTTTCACAAATTTTCTTGTATTGATATTGATTAATTTAATAATCAATTAGATAATTCTATCAGCTATTTTGTTGTAGCAAGCAATATAAATAAATTATTTTGTTCCTTCTAAGGAAATGGATTTGGAGGAGGGATTAACAGGAGACAATGGTCGAGGGAAGGTCACACTGGTGGTGAGATTGGTATTGAGACATTAAATCCCCAATATGAACAACTTTGTAAACCATGATGTTTAAACAAAGTTAAAGAACAAAATGAAATTCTTCCCAGTTCTTCAATTTTGTATCGGGGTCATGTAATCTCTGGGGCTTCGCTCCTCCCCTTTCTTCTTTTGAGTCCATCTTTCTTTGAGTTTCTTTTCTAACAACTAGGTTGGGAAATATATTTCTATATTTTATTGATGATGTCTTTCTACAATTTACTATAGATACAAGCCTCAAATACTGGAATAGAATCATCTGGATTCAAATCCCAACTCTGACATTCATTTTCTTCATGGCTAAGTAAGCACTTTACTTACTTAGCACCTCTAAATATAAGTTTCCTACTTGTAAAGTGAATAATAATAGTGTCTGTTTCATATGAGGATTAGGAGACTAAATACAAGGGAAGTGCCTAAGTGGCCTGTGACAGACATAAAACTCTTAAGAAGTTATTGGCTGTAAGGGGGCAGGCTAGAACGATGGTACAGTGGGTAGGGTGTTTGTCTTGCACACAGTCATCCCAGGTTCAAGGATTCAATTCCCAGCATCCAAAATGGTTCCTTGCCCTGCCAGGGGTAATTCCTGACCACAGAGCTTGGAGTAACTCCTGAGCATAGCTGGGTTGTGGCCCATAAAACAAACAAACAAACAAAAAGTGATTGGCTATCACTGCTGCTCTTTATCACTGTCATCACATTACCATTATATTTCTGTATGTTTAAATTCAAAAGCAAGCCACACCCCCATATTTTTTTACTGGAAAAGCTACTTATATTTTCTTTCTCATTCCCAAACCATATCATCCCACCATCTGCCACATTAAACAAGACACTCCCTCCTCTCTAGCTCATGTAGGCTTAGAGGATGCAAATCAACTTTAAATTTAGTCTGCATAAACTATAATTAGGAAAAATGAAGTGTTTTCAAGGGCAATTTATACATTTCTGAACTAATTATAAATTATTTTATTTTATTCTTAGGGGGTGGCAGGGAGAAATGATCTGAATCCTGGGAGCAAATAAAGAATGGGAACTACATATTAGTAAGAAGCCACCAATGGTTTAATTCTCAAAGACATGCTCTTTGGATTAAAATCTTCTATTTGAATTCCTTAGAGACAGAGATCTTCCAAATTTCAGGTTTAGCAAGAATGAACCAAGGAGACTCTCATGAGTAGGGCTGTGTCATAGAGGCTAATGAATAACTCTTTGACATGCTCTCATCACTGACTTGACAGACATATGGTGTTTATCAATAAATAAAAAGGCTGAAATATTCAGAGCTTGGTAACATTTGGTAAGCTGGGAAACTGTCGGCCCTGCTCTTTATCCTGACAGGTGGAATAAAGTGAAAGTCCCTGTAAAAATCTATTCATAGTACACGATAGTCTTGGGTAGACTTTCATTTGCCCCAAGAATCAGTAGGTCATGCTCTAATTTGTGTCCATGGATGTATGTTTAATATATTATTTAAACGACCTTTTCAGGTCATCACAATCAGTCCTAGAGTTTTCAGAACACAACCCCTCAAAAATAGAACCAACCTGAGGGGCGGGGCTTTTCATACTGCAGCCAATCACCAGTAGTCATTCTACTCCCTGATATCTTGTTCCGGTTCTGTGGACTTCATTCAAATTCCTGTAATAAACTTGGCTTTGTGTTCAATGCCTCTCCTGGACATAGAGAGATGCATTCACGAATCTCCAGAGAAAAGGGGCAGATAGACAGCCTTTCTATCTACCTATTTTCTACATCAGTACAAATAAATAAATAAATAATTTGTTTGGAAGCAACTGGCACAACTCAGTCAATTAGCATCACATGAACCTTTAGCTTCTTTGTGGACCATAATTTTTTTTCGTGTTCAAATAAATTTAATGAACAAAATATATACTGGGATAGTACATTAAAAATTAACTTACACTTCAAAGACTGGGGACCATAATTTTATCTAGGTTTCTTAAATAAGAAACACTACAATGATGTTATTTATAAAGCACCTGGCTTTGAGAAAAATCCATGACACCTTATTTTCTATCACATTCTATATTAATATAGAATGTTAATATAAGATTTATTGAAATATAAAATTATAAAAATCCTGTTAGTTCAACTTCTGATCTGTCTCCAGAATCCCATCCACTTCCACTGCTGCTACATTATCATCTACTGAGACTCTTCACCTCTGATTTTGATAACAATAGTCATTCAGAATTGTACCCTGGTTTCTGTATTTGACACCTATATTTAAACTGGAGTGATATTTTCAAAAAGGTAAATCAGGTTACATCACACCTCTGCTCAAAATCCTGCCATTTTTCTACCATCTTTGCCAAATCATAATCTGATTTCTCATTTCTCTCTTCTGCCTCCCTCTTCCTCTCACTTACTTGCTCCAATCACCCAGTGCCTTGCTGTTTCTCAAAAAATCTTTGCCTTAGATTCTGGAGGAATGTCTCACCTCTTTGTTCAAATCTTACCTCAAGAGGCTTACTTCCACAGCCTTATGTAAAATGAAAACCTGTGCTCCATAGTACAGAATCCTATCCAGTAAGATATTTTACCCTTTACTTTTATAAGTATTTTCAGGTAAACTATGTAATTTACTTATTAAAAATCTCGATGCCTTATTGAATCCCCTTTTAAAATATAAGTTTTATAAGAGCACAGCTATGATATTCATTGTGGTAAATATACTAAAGCACCTTAACTTAAAATTGGTAAATTAAATAAAAGACACCAAGAAGTGGGGTGTGCATTTTATGGCTGAAACCCAATTATGAATATCTTTGTAAACATGGTACTTAAAAATTATTTATTTAAAAAGGACACCAAATACAATTTGAATTTAAGATAATCAATAATCACTTTAACAAATGTTCCACACATATGTTTGTTTGCTGATTGTCTTTACCAACTTTTAGTTGCTAGATTTGGCAACCCAGTCTAGATCGGTGCCTGGTATACTATCATCATTATCATTTATGGCCCATTTGTTTAAAAAAAAAGACCTTGTGAAATGCTAATTCTATCTTAAACTGACTGAAGAGGTATCATCTTGAGATGTCATTAAGATTTGATATCAATGTTGCAAATGCTTTTAGGAAAGGGGAGTTGTCAGGGATTAAAAAAAAAAAGAACCATCTAAGCACATACAGATCACAATTCAACAGAACAGAGAGATTAGAAAGCAGCTTTAAGAATATTACCACCTCCAAATTTCCCAAAGCCAAAACTGAAAATAAATTTCAGAGAAATCATGCTCAGTGGAAAGCTAGAGCTCGAAGCCAAGAGTAGTCTTGCATGTTGTTAAAGAAGTCTAGAGAGTGACAAGAACAAGACGCAGATCACCCACATATCTGACCTCTAGTTGTCCTTTCCAAAGTGCTGTTGCCAGGAGCTACTTATGCGACCAAGAGAGCAAGAGTAGAGGGACAATTCAGTGTCTGATATCTCACTTAGCAGAGTCACAAGAGCCTGTGCATCGGTACAAATCTGTGGCTCTGCTGGAAAGTTTGGCCAGAAAGTAAACATATTTTTACACACCTTCTAAGAGTTATGCCTGATAATAACAGCTATCAGAGTGGTCACAATAAAAAAACTCTTCACTTATCCCAAAGATGCTACCAATGCTCAAAATATTTTTGGCATTTCTATTTTGAGATTTTTCCTGGCAACAGGCTAATATTTAATAAATATGAACAAGTGCCTTTATCCTAGCCAGTAAGAGAGCTAAAATTTAAACCCAAGCAGTTGGCAACATTAACTTAATATCTTTACTATAGTATACTCTAATAAAAGTATATGCATAAGTAATGTACACTACTTATACCCCAGGACTTGTGAATGGGTATTATTAACCCAGTCTTAATAATCACAAGTAGAAAACACAAAGTAGAAAAAGTAAATTTTGAAAATATAAAATACTGTTATTATTGACTTGTTGGTTATTTTTTTCTTATTCATTAATCTGATTAAAAATAAACTTAGTAGGGACTGGAGCAATAGCACAGGAGTAGGTCATTTGCCTTGCATGCAGCCAACCTGAGACTGACCTGGGTTTGATCCCTGGAATCCCATATGGTCTTCCAAGCCTGCCAAGAACGATTTCTGAGTACAGAAACAGGAGTAAGTTCTGAGAGCCCACAGGTATGACCCAAACAAACAAACAAATTTAACTGGTTAGTTACAAAGAAGTCTATCCTCAATGAGAGATTTTGGCACAATTGAAAAAAATCTAAGCACTTTAAAGAATGTGGGGAGGAAAAAGTCAAGAAATTTAACCAGAAATAAAATCTTTCAAATCAGTGTTGTTGACTATCAAAATAGCATTGTCCTGTCTATATTGGTCTATTTGATGAGAACAGAAGGTGTCAAGGTTGGAGTAGTATTCTATTGACCATATATTCCAGGATCTTTATCTAATCCTAAATCAATGAGAATTTAGTTTGAATCCATATTTTTTGTTTTGTTTTGTTTTGTTTTGTTTGGGGGTCACACCTGGCAGCACTCAGGGGTTACTCCTGGCTCTATGCTCAGAAATCGCCCCTGGCAGGCACAGGAGACCATATAGGATGTTGGGATTCGAACTAACATCCTTCTGCATGAAAGGCAAATGCCTTACCTCCATGCTATCTCTCCGGCCCCTGAATCCATATTTTTTGTTTTTTTTAATAACATTATTATAAGTCTAGAGAGCTTTTTTCAGGGATATAAGTAAGGTGTTTGTCATACAGGCAGCCAGTCCCAGTCCTGTCCCTGGAAACCACTCATGATATGAACAGTGCCAAGAGTAATCCTTGAATCAGGAGTAGTCCCTGGTAC
>PVKC010009655.1:0-20579 GCA_004027635.1 Crocidura indochinensis | reverse complement strand
TCTCCAGATACAAGAGTTGTAGGATCCTTCACAAATCCAAATGTTACCAAAAAATGAAGATGTAATTAGTAAAACGTACTCAAGACTAAAGTTTCTCTGACTTTAGGGTTATATAATATTTGTCTTGTTAAGTAAAGAATTAAAAATAACTAAAAATTATCATGCAGCCTGTGCATATCAATACAGAATAGTCTATCGAGGGTAAGCTAGAATCAAAGAAATATAATCTGGACATTAATTTGATGATTTCTATTCTACTATTTTATGCAGAAAATACAATTTGGATGATGTGTTTTTAAAATGTAGAGTCTCAATTTTTTCATGATAATGTTGAGCATTCAGATTTTATTTTTGAATCATGAAAGATAAGTCAGCATGGTATTACTTTCATATATAGAAATTATGATCTCTATTTTCACTCCTGTTACTTGAGGAATTGCAATAGTTCCATTAAGTTTTGTTGCAGATAAAATATTTCTTTTTTTTTTCAGATAGTTTATTTTGACTTGGAAAAAGAGTTGATTTTGAGAATATCTTTTTTTTTACTTTAACTGAATTTCTTGACTAAGTTTATAATAGTATCAGTCTTTTGCAAATGAGCTGTAAGTTTCCAGGCTGACAGTCTAGTTATGCATTTCCTTCTTAGAATTCCTAGCAGAAAAAATGTATGGGGGAAGTATGATGTAATGATCAGAAATATTCTTGTAGTTCACCTTATTAGGTGATGATTGATGTGAAGTAATATGACCACCAATTATTCATATTGGCCTGGGGCATGAGGAAAGGGAGAAGATTTAACTGTTCTGTTTCTAAACAAAAGCAAGCCTGTTCTCTAAATTAATCATCTTTCCCCTTCTCATTTCTTTTCATTCTTTCCCACAGATGTGATATATTTGACATCATCCAAAAATGATTATATATACTGAGGATCTGAATGTCAGATGAATAGCTTTGAATGCAGCTTTTGAGTTTCCTACTTCATTGAATCTATTTATAAGCCCTGTTTTGCAAAGAAAAAGTCTATTACCTTCTGAAGTCATATTAACAACCACTTATCAGTGTGATTGTGCTACATTATGACTAATAGTGTGATTGCCTCATTCCGTTTACTATTTGTGATATCAAAATAATGCTAGGTTATTATAAAAATAACTTGTAAAATGAAAATAGTTGTGTCTCTAGCTCAAGTTTTAATTTACTCAAACAAAATATTTTATTTTCCTTAAGTATTTTTGTTGAATGAACTTCAACAGAACCCCCCAAAAAAAACTTTCAACAGCTCATTTTTCTGCTATATATTATTTTTATTTCATCACCAAATTTAGTTAACACAGTTAATAGAAAAAAAACAGGTGAACAAAAATGATTTATCTATAAGTCAGCTTTATGATTAAAAAAATCTTTGTTTTGTATTGTTGTCACACCCAGTGGTGCTCAAGAGTTACTCCTGGCTCTGTGCTCAGAAATCGTCCCTGACAGGCACAGGGGACCATATGGGATGCCGGGATTTGAACCACCATCTGTCCTATGTTGGTCGCGTGCAAGGCATACCACTTACTAATATGCTATCACTTAGGCCCCATTAAAAAATTATGCCAAAGTGATAGTACAGCAGATAGGACACAGGTCTTGCATTCAGTGACCTCAATTTGATCCCTGTCATCCTTATGGTTCCCTGAGCCTTCTAGAATTGATCCCTGAGAGCAGAATCAGGAGTACATGTTGAGCACAGACAGTTGTGGCCCAAAAGTAAAAAATAAATTAGTCCAATATCTCATGAGTTTGAGAGAAGAGTATTCATTTTAATTCTATTGTTAGTTAGATTTAAAGACCACATCCATTTATAGAAATAAATATGTTAAATATTGTTAATATGTAATTAAATTAATAAAAATAATATCCAGTTTATAATAATTTATATGGTAAATTATTAAGGCTACTATTTAAATGTTTAAAAAGTCTTCCATTCCCATGTGAGTATTAAAATTATTAACTTCCTTGCAATTTGGTGAATCAGTCCCATGTGTCTACTTGAAATCAATGAGGTCTAAACAAAAGAAATGTCATGGTCTCCCTCTCTTCTCTTTCCCTCTTTTTTTCACCCATCCTTCATCCCTCCCTTCCTCACTCACTCACGCACTCACTCACTCACTCACTCACTCACTCACTCACTCACTCACTCAGTCTCACTCTGTGAATATTAAATAATTTGGAAGCCATTTTTCCCAGGTCGTGGGAAGTATCTGATAAGACCTGGGGATATCCTTATTATTGCAAGAAGAATTTGTTATGATAGTATATCAACACTTGTTCATTGATTCAAAGGAACTTAGTTGAACATCTCTACAGTTTTCTCTTCAGAGACAACTGAAGACACACCTCAGGGGCCAATGGGATAACTTGTAGGGTGCTTGTCTTGTATATGGCTAAACTGCTCTCTGTCCCTGGTATCTCATGCAGTTTCCAAAGCTCAAGCTTACCAGATGGAATCCCTGAGTGCAGAGCAAGAAATAAACCCTGAATACTACCAAGTGTGGCACATGAACTAAAAATGAAAAATAAAAGAAAGTATGCAAAATATTTTTTGCGGTCTATATCAGTGACTACTTCCAGTGAAATCAAAACTACTTTCAAACCTCTTTCTTCTCCTTATTGTTTTACTTATATCTTATATTTCAGATGTGAGAAACTTTTTTTTTGGTTTTTGGGGCCACACCCGTTTGATGCTCGGGGGTTACACCTGACTAAGTGCTCAGAAATTGCCCTGGCTTGGGGGAACCATATGGGACACCGGGGGATCTAATCGCGGTCCTTACTTGGCTAGCGCTTGCAAGGCAGACACCTTAACTCTAGCGCCACCTCACTGGCCCCCAATGTGAGTTACTTTTAAAAGATTCTCTTATACCTATTCTAGATTCCCTATGATTCTCATATTATGCCTTGTCTTGGGGCTTCTTTATCCATTACTACTAGATTTATTTTGCTTGAAATTGTTTTGATGGGACTAAATTTTCTATCAGGATCCAAATTGCTATTTGAAACTGGTTGCCCTTTGTTACATAAGAATGGATACATCCCTCAGGCATAAGTAAAAAGACTGCCCAAAGTGTATAAAAACTTTAACTTAACTTGCTCTTAATTATATTTCTCTTCATGTGTTCTTTTCTTCAGTGACGGTTGTTACTGTCAATCATTTAATTATGCTTTATTTGGATATTAAATGTGTTTCCTACACCTCTGTTCTTATATCCTCTAAAAACTTCATAAATACGTTAATCATGAATTAATTATGAATTAATAATGAAGTTAAGCTCTGTCTGGTACTTGAAATTTTTTAATTTTTCCTCCCAAGTAACATTTACCTCTTATATTACATTTACATCTTTTACCCACCTTGTCTAATCAATTTTGTTATTATTTTCCATTAAACCCTAACATACCACACTATTTGTTTTTTGTTATATTGTTATAACCAAGAATCTACTGTATATTACTTTGATATCCAAATATGAACAATTGATCTAGGTTCAAATCATAATTCCTATTTTGCATTCTTACTGATTAAAGTCCCAAATGTATCTGAAGAGATATTCTTGGCCTAAAATATTCCTAACCCTAGTGGCAGACTGTCCTTGAATATTCCCTAGAGAAGCTAAAGACATTCAAAGTAGAGAAAGACATGCTGAAATCTGAGGATACATTGACCATATAAAGAAGGAGTTATATAATGAAGATATAAAGTAAAGAATAGATGGATTGAGATCTCACATTAAGGTTATGACTTTATAAGGGATACTAATAGTCTTGTTTGTTAGAGGAGGACTACTATAGTCATGAGGCTTATTTTCTGAGACAGAGTAACTATACATATTTTGAAGACTTCTGTATTTTATGTCACTATTCACATAAAAGTGTTATGAGATTTTTTTTTTGTTTTGTTGTTGTTATCTTGTTTCTTTGTGATTTTTGAACTTGGTGGCACTCAAGGATTACTCCTGGTTCTGGCTCTGCACTCAGAAATTATTCCTGACAATTCTGAGATGGGGGACATATGAGATTCTGGGGATTATATCCAGAGCAGCTGGGTGCATAACAAATGCCCTACCTGCTGTGCTATCTCTTAGACCACAAGGTAGGTTTCTTCTACCCCTCTTTTATAGAAAGGCTTTTGAGGTGAATCTAATGAAAAGTTTTCTCTAAGCATTATGTGATCATATAACTTTTTATCTTAATCCATTTCTTCTTCTTTGGATTATCCCCAACTCTTAAATTTGGACCTCTCTTGGTGATACTCTCGGGTTACTCCTGTCTCTGCATTCAGGAATTACTACTGGCAGTGCTTTGGGGACCTTATTGGATCAAACTTAGTCAAACTCTTGCTGTACTGTCTTTCTGGACTCCTAAATCTTTTGTGTATCAGGAGTGCAGGGGACATTTCTGTTTTTTTTTTCCTCATGAGTCTAAATACCCATTTAGTTTGTTCTTACAAAGAACCACTCTTGATTTCACTGATACTTTTATTGTCTTTTTATTACTAGCCATTCATTTCTGCACTAATCTTTAATGTCTTTTTTGCTTCTACTGACTTTATTTGTTCTTTCCAATTTTATAGTGGTGTGAAGATAGTTTATTTCAAAAAATAGTTCGTTTTAGTTTTATTGTTTTTGATGCAAGCTTGTATAGTTATGAAATTCTCTTAATAGAAAATATGCTCAGTGAAATAAACTGTAGTTAAAAATTCGTGTTGTGTTGGAAAAATATTTTCAGCATATACACTGAATATCCAATATATATAAATAACTCACAAAACAGCAATAAAAGATAAACTGCCTCATAAGAAATTGTAAAACAAGCTGAATAGACAGTTCTACAACAAAGCCATAAAGTTGGTCAATAAGCACGTGCAACTATAACTATTATTGCATATTATCAGGAGAATTAAAATCAAAAGAACAATGCGACCACTTCAAAGCCTTATACCCAAAAGACCATACAACTGCTAGTAAACTTGTTGAGGAAATAAAAATTTTACTCATAGTTGATAGTATTATGAATTGCCTAAGTTCTGTCGAAAATAGTTTGAAAGTGACTACAAAATATTAGGAGAATTAACATATGATCCAGATGTTTCACTCCTAAATTTTTTTTCAGAATAATACAAAAGCATTAATTCAATATTAAATATGGATAAATAGGTGGTATATACAAATAGTACAATACTGATCCACTAGTAAAAACAATGAAATATTGTCTTTGGCAACAAAACATAACTGAATGTACTCATGCTACGGGAAATAATTCAGAAAGATAAAGACAAATTCAGATAAATTTGCTCATTAGTATTGAATAAAATGACAAAGGAAGGGAAAATGCCTAATGACATCAAACTTTTAAGTAATTTCCAAAGAAATGGGAAGGCTTGAGCAATAAGACAGCAGATATTGTATTTGCCTTGAACACTGCCCAGCATCCCGTGTACTCCTCAAGACTTCCAGGAGCAATTTCTAAGCACAGAGATGGGAATAATCTCTGAGCCTCGCCTGGTGTGGCCCAAATACAAAAACAAGACAAAAAATGTTGAATAGCTCTAAGAGAGAGCTAGAAGGAAAATGATGCCACTTTGTTGGTGGACATGTTATAAACATAAACCATTACACCTTGTTAGCCAATATTATGTTGAAGAAAATATTGAAAAATCTTATTTGGTCCTGAATTTGTTAGCATTGTCATCCTTAAATTAGATAAGCTACCACTTTCATATTCCTTGCTAATATTGTGCATCTTATCAGAATTACAAACTATAATGAAATTGAATATACTATATATTTTTCATTATCTGACTATGCTTTGCAGATGATAAGTTTTTTGAGGGTTGGAGGTATGTCAGACCTATCAACTTAGTAAAGTGACTGTATACAGTTGGAATTCATATAATTATTGAACAAATTACTTCACAATAAACACAATAAAAATAAAGAGTTAATTCATTTTTTAAATGAACAAAATTTCTCTCCAAAGGTGTTGAATGAATTTATATTATGTATTATGGGCTGGAGCGATAGCACAGCAGTGGGGCTTTTGCCTTGCATGTGGCCCACTCAGGATGGACCTGGTTTGATCCTTGGAGTCCCATATGGTCCACCAAGCCAGGAGCAATTTCTGAGCTCATATCCAGGAGTAATCCCTGATCATCCCAGAGTGTGACCCACCCCCCAATTTTAGTATTATAAATTTCATGTATATATTATTTGTTTTAATCTGTTATTTTCTTTCTCTAGAGCATAATTTTTGAACTGACTTAAATTTCTTGATCTAGCTAAGAAAACATTCAGCAATTATTTTTACATAAAAAAGTAAATAAAATATTCTTAAAGCCTCACTCTTCTAATCCCTCATTTTTCTTCAAATATAACAAGCTCGGATTATTATTAGTGATACTGATAACTTTTGAACAAATGTCACCACTTGTAAGCTAATTGTCCACAACATGTCTTTTCAATAATGAAAAGGTTAGATACAATGGAGAACAATGTCCTTGCAATGCTAAATCATTCATTTGAAAAATGACTGTGTTCTGAGCCCTACAAAATGTAATTAAATCTATCTGAATTTGAAGTACTGAGGAAGTCATTTTTCTTTATTTTCCACTAGCTTATTTTGTTTTGTTTCTATTAATATCAAGATAGGAGAGAGAAATATTTGGCTACCCATTATATATGCAATAAAATGTTGTTTTTTATACTGTTAGTAAGTTTACCACGATGTGGGCGGTAATTAACTGCAATAGATCATATTGGTACATACATCCGTTTTTTCCCAAGGTGATTCACATATAGTTATCATTAATTGAGCACTAATATTAGGAATGTTAAATTATTTCAATTACCACAGTGAACTTTAAGTAATTATTATTTAAACCTTTTTTATGGAATAGGAAATTGACTCAAAGATGAAGAGAATTATAATTATAAGAGAATTATATTCTCATGCAGTCTCTTATCTACAATACAGTTCCAACTCTGGTTGTCTGCTGAATAATCACCCATGCACTGTATTTCCACCCTGGGTTAAATAATTTTAAGCAGGATAGCCATGAAGAATTAATAAACAAAGCCAGTCAGAAGAGAATTATGTAGTTGGTTGGCTTTTTACCTCTTGGTCCCACTCCTGGCCCACCAAACCAAACTCTATTTATTTGAGCATACAAATTCACCTGGGAGGCAGAGAGTTGAGTGAGATCCAGGTGGACTTTTACAAATCAAAGAATTTGGTGAAAAGAAAGAGAAAATGGGGGAAACACTTTTGTTTAGGGTAAAAGCAGGGTGTGACCTAACAGACAGCATATGTGTTATTTCTTTCACTGACGCTGCTCAAAAATCATATTATTTGAAATATAGTAGTAAAAATAATAATTATTATATCTAAAGACAACAGAGATGGGGGCCAGGCAAACTGTGTTATGGTAGGAAGCTTACCACTAAGAGAGGTGGAGTGCCGTTTGGGCAGAGAAAGAATAATTGGTAATGGTCAGCCTGGAGTATTTTAGCTGGGTACTAAAATATAAAAAGTGATATGCATGATACTTGTTCAGTTACAAAATTGTAAATGGTAGAGACCAAAAGAAAAAAAGGAAGAGAAAGAAGAAAATGTCTGCTATAGATATAGACAGAAGGGAGAATTGGGGCAAGGGCAGGAGGGCAACTAGGGACATTGGTGGTGGGAAATGTGCACTGTTGAAAGGATGGGTGTTGGATATTTTATGAATGGAACTCAATCATAAACAACTTTGTAACTGTATAGTTCATGGCGATACAATTGAAAACTTTATCAAACTTAGTTACATCATTCGATGAAAATTATCTCAAAGGCCATACATAATTAGCATAACTTAACAAGCATGTGCAATTTGATGCACATATCTTAGTTAACAGGCACAAAGTGACTCGGCTACAAATGTAGCTCCAGAAACTGCAAAGGAAAAGAATATGGAATTTTTCAAGCGTTTTCATTTCACTACCTAGTCTTCCTATTTGACTAACATTCATTTTCCTACAATACTTAGAAGATGTGATTGGGTACATTCTCAAACTTCTATTTCTCCTCAAAGTATTTGCAGTCCGCCTATACACATAGGTAATTAATTTACCATTAGTTACCTGGGTACTTGGGGGATCTGAAAGAAACTACTGAACAAACAAGATAATTTCATTGCCTTGGATTACTCATATAGTTCTCCATTCTTAAGTCTATATTCTAATTTTTATTTTTTTATTGTTTGGGCACTTGATGATGTTCATTTATGGAGTTGTGCATTTTTTATGTCGGAGGGTGTCAGATGTGCCTGTAAACTGCTGTGACTTCAGGTAGGAAGGGGGTTTAGCTGATCTTTGTATGAGAGGGCCCCACGTTGTTTTTTTCATTGTCTTAGATGTTTCTACATTGGGGAGATTTAACAGCAACATCTTATTCTTCTGGAGGTTAGTATATATTCTACATATCTTTTTTTCTCTTGGCTTCTGAGCCACACTCGACGTCCACTCAGGTGTTATTCCTGACCATGCGCCCAGAAGTCGCTCCCAACTCGGGGGACCACATGGGATGCCAAGGACCAAACCGAGGTCCGTCCTGCATCAGCCACATGAAAGGCAAACGCCCCACCACTGACCCATCTCTCCGGTTCCAATATTCTAATTTTTAAAATGTGCATAGTATTACAATCTGCTATGTCCAAAGTCTGATTATGATGAATAAAAGTAAGGAGAGCTGAATTCCATATAGTAAACTATGAGTAAAAAGCTTGAACTCTGTGTAGGTAGAAGTTTTAGGCCTGGAATCTTTAACTTTATAAGGAGTCCATATTTGAGTTTTATCAAATTTTGAAAGCATGAAATTTTCTCTCTATACAAACATATATACACAAATATATACAAAAACACTCAGAGAAAATGCACCTAGAGTCCAAACTTTTCTGAATATAACTTAGCTCTTTGCAATTCATTTGATTTGACAAGCACACAATGGCCCACCTGAATGTAGAGGTCCTAGATTAATCCTAATAAGAAATACTAAGCTACAACTGCTTATAAAGCTGAGAAAGCATGTGGGATAATGGAATACATTCTAGGAAGAAATAATATATTGAGATGTACACTATGGCCACGTAGTAAGATCTGGAAAGGATCGATTGGAGAATAAACAAATTTTAACGTTTGGTAGATTTTCACATTGATTATCATCAGGGATAGAAAACCCCAAGAGATAGACACCTATTTGAATACTCAACTCTCCCCTGTAGCTCTATATTCTCTAGCAAATGTTTGAAGGCCAATCTTTTATTTGGCGAGATATTCTTCTAAGCATAGCAAAATAGACTTTAGTATTTTCAGAACAGTATGCAATAAAGAGAAGAGAAAAACAGATTTTTTTCATTTCATAGTTTTGTTTTGGCAGTAACCACAAAAGCAAACTTTTGTAAGAATTAGATCTAGTGGGTAAATACGGACATTCAGACTTCAAGCACAAAGCTCTTAGCACTGTCATATTTATGTGCTATTACTATTTTACTCTTCATTTCAGACAATAATAAATTCCGTTCAAATCCTGGTCTATCAAATTTACTTTCATATTTATAATGTAACTTACTGTCTCATCTATCTCAAATGTTGCTTTTATATGCAATATTGTAGACCTTTATTCCCATAGATGGCATTTAGTATGTGGAATGCTCAATTTAAATAACACACATTGCAGCATAATTGATCAAATAAAGCAGATTGATACCATTTTTGGTGAATTATGATGATTTCTTGCTCTCACTTTCCCCTTAAAAAAGAAAATTTGACATTTTTGAGTTCATTATGTATTATATATCACAGAAATAAAGGTTAAGTAAAGAAACATGTGAAGGTTATAAAGTATTTGTTGTCATTTTATGTCATATTATCAAGGACATTAATGCTCATTATAGATGATTTGAAAATATGCAGATACCACACATGTTTTTTTTTAAATATGGAATGCTTCATGAATCTGCGTGTCATCCTTGCACAGGGGCCATGCTAATCTTCTCTGTATTTTTTACAATTTTAGTATATGTGTTGCTGAAGAGAGCACATCACACATGTTTTTATCTATTTATTCATAAATGTGTATAAAAACATAGAAAATTACACTACACATAGCATAATGACCTTTTAATCTTCTGGAACATTTTACTTTATTTTATAGCTATTTTAATTAAGCAACTTGTATATAGAAATATATGTTATCGAGTTTCAGTTATAGAATGTACACCACCCTTCAATAGAGGAAATTTCCTGCCAACTATTTCACCAGTTTACTTCCTACTACCCTTTTTCCTGCCTCTGGAGCATGCGTTTTAATGTGCTCTCTCTCTCTCTCTCTCTCTCTCTCTCTCTCTCTCTCCCTTTTTGGCACTGTAGTTTGCACTCTTAATGACGGAATACCACGCGTATTACTCTATTTCCTTTCAGATACAAGTATATTTTTATCTACATAATTGAAGACTGCATGTGCTCTTGCGTGGAAACATGGGAGTGAGTGAGCACCTGGCTTCTTAATTCAGTGACACGGAATTGGATTAATCTCTTTCCAGGTACAGATGCATAATTGCAGAGTGGTCGGAAGTAAATAAGCAACAGAAAGATTTGCAGAGGGTGATAAAAAGCTGAAGATCATATAAGCTCTACCCAGGACTGCCATCAAGAAGCACATACATGGTATAGTGCTCCCCTGCCAACAACAACAAGAATGGGAAAGACCTAAATGAAATTCTGGCTTCTGCATAGCACCTCATGGAGAACATCCACTCGATAAGGAGGCCACCACGTCCGAGAGATTCACAGAGCAGTCACAGATGCACCAGTTTCATAGCTAAGCAGAGCATATAGGAGGGGAGAAACAGGAATTAAAAACATGAAAAAGGGCCAGTGAGCTTAAAAATCTACACCCAGATGTTCTAACAAATTCTCAGCTGGAAGTTAAGCTATATAAAGTCAATGATACATTCAGGACTTTCAGCTCTGCAAGGACCATCCACCAATCAAAGTCAGTAGTAGCTCCATTAGTACTGTAGTGTCAGGCCGACCTCCATAAATAATTACAAAATTAAGTAAAATATGACGGTCAATTATTTCTCCTGGAGCAGTGTATCAATTCTGAGAGTTCTGTATTACTAATTCTCCATCTCCATCACCATGTTCCATTGCAGATATTGCCTCCTCATACCTTCTTCAACTGCTATGTTGGGTATTTGAAGGAATTTTATGGAAGAAACAGGACAAACAACAAAAGAAAATGTCTCTATCTTACGTAAAAGTCTCTGGCAATCATCCATTAGTTTGCTAGAATTGCCGCAGCAAAAATAATAACAGACTAGGTGTCTTGAACATCGTGCATTCATTTTTCTCAGTTCTGAGACTAGAAATTCAAGGTCATCTGCAGCAGTGCTGGCTTCCTACGGAGCCTCTTTCCTTGGCAAATAGATGACCTACTTCATCCTAAATACTTACATGATTCTTTCTTGGTCTGTGAGTTTCTGTTGCTTCTTTTTTTGTGTCCAATATTTTTCTTTTTACAAACAGTGATATTGGTAGTGGGAAACCTCTAGAGATGTTACTCTAATCAACATTTAAGGACCTTATCTACTGATACTGCTGGATCACTGGTACTTGGAGTTTAATAAATGAACATTCGATTTTTGAAGAGAATTCAATTCAGCAAAAGTCTAAGAAAAAACTGTGTGAAAGTGCTTACTCTCCAAAATAAGAAAATTCCTGAATACATTTTTTACTGTATTTTGATAATCTCCATTCCAAGAAATAACAACATTCCAAGGAATAACAAAAATGAAGGCGTACATCCAGCTAAGGTGTCACGTCTACTTATACACACCTTCCCTTTTCTGAAAATCTTAAAACTAGAAAATCAAGCCTTCTGGGTAAGAAGCAACTTTCAGCGATTTAATATACTGGTGTTCTTCATCAATGGTCTTTTGTTTTAAAAACAAAAATCACAATTGCCTTGGCAGAATTCAAAATATCCAGGGTTTTTTTTTTCAGTCAATTGCAAAATTAGACACTTTTAAACTCAACTTTCCCATTCATTACCAAAATCAAGACAGGGGTAGATTTCACTAATCATCAAGAAAATGCAAATCATTCTGATTATGGAGTGTCTTGGAGTATTTTTATTTTAATTAATTTTAGTTTGCACCTTTTTGGACTCCAGGATGTGGCTCCATGTGCTCTCCAGTTTTGGGAACTTCTCAGCAATGATACCTTTGTTACTTCATAGTGGTTGCCTTCCTACAAACTAATAATATAGAGAAAATGCTCATAGAGGTAAACGATAATTTTATTTACATGACAATGACAATCTTCGAAATAGCTATTTCTAAACTATAAAAATTATATAATTTTGTTTTTGATGTTAAAATATAAAACCACTAAAACATGAAGTTAAATCCTTTCTTAGCATTGTAAACTTATTATTTTTTAAAATTATGTCCCTGGAATTGAATCCATTCTAATTTTGTTCATTATAAAGTGATCTGATTTCTATTATTTTGACCTTCTGGGAACCAGATGATACTTACATTGTTTCTCTTGAAATTTTGAAATCTTCCTAAAATTCTCTTGTCAGCTGTCCATTTACGACTCATTTATATCTTCAGCTATTGTCTAGATGTATTACACCGCTCGTCTTTGATCTCACTGATTCTTTCTGTTCTTAGCAGCTGCTACTCTGTTGGTGAGGCCTTCCGGTGCATCTGTCATTTTGCCTACCAAATTTTTCAGTAGGGTCATTTCTGTTTAAATTTTTCTCATTTCTGTTTTCATGTCTTCTTCAGTCTTCTTGCCTGTTCATTCCTAGCTTTCTTTGATTCTATGGGCATCCTCAACATTTCCTCTGTTAGGTCTTTATCAGAAAGTTTATATAGATGTTTTGATACTGGTTTGACTTTTATCTTTACTCACTAAGCATGTTGGGGTCCAATCCTGTGTGGCTTTCTTGTTATGACCATTTTAATCTGTAGGTTTTTATCATGCATTTTTTTGTGAATAAGTATCTGGAATTAATGCATCATTGCTGCAATTTGCTCTGGGTTAGTGCTCTTCTCAGGGCAGCTAACCTGAAGATGATAATGGAGCTTCAGAATGACAAAGAAAACCCTGATGCCACTTACCTCAGTTTCTTGAGACTGTGTGGCTGGACAAGACCTAGTTGGGTTGACTGGAAGACAGCACCAAATTTCCTGGCACTACACTCTATTGGGGGCAGCTGACCTGGCATGCAGCTGCACAACTGCACCATGGCTGAAGTCTCTGAGAAAATTTATGGTCTGTGGTAACATAGCTCAAATCCAGAAAAATTATTTCTCAATTTATGTACAAATATTTAACATCAAGGAAGCTAAGAGCATATATTGTCAATGTTCTCATTCACATAAAATAAATGATAATTATTTTATGAGATGAAAATGTTTGCAAACGATATGAGGACAATAATTCTCCAAAACAGGGCCAGAAATATAGCACAGTGGTAGGGGATTTGCCTTGCATGCAGAAAGATGATGGTTCTATTCCCAGCACCCCTTATGGTCCCTGAGTTTGCCAGGGGCTATTTCTGAGTGTATAGCCAGGAGTAGTCCCTGAGCACTGCCGGGTGTGACCCAAAAATAAAAACAAAAATTAAATAAAAAAATCTCAAGAACAGAAATTTATCAAAACATTTTCACCTGAAATTTGCATTATTACATTCTAATTAGATCTTTATAGAGCAGAATAAAGACACTCAGGCAAAGTTTTGTGAATAGTTAGATATTTTCTCCAGTTATGAAGGTCATATTTATAAATATATATTTCATATTAATAAAATATGCATCACAACGCTTAAAATACATAAGACCAATAATATTAAAAAAGAAAAATGGGGATAATATATAAATAAGTACTTCTGAGTAGTGGAAATACAGTTGCTGTTTGTTATTTGGGATAGTTCTTGTGCATAAATATGCTGGAACTACATAAAACTGAAATACTAAGCTATGCTCATAGGAAACTACAGACTTAGATCACTTCAAGATATGGTAAGTAAGGTGATTAAATAGAGCTGTTGTCAAATGTATCTCATCTTAATATGCATTGTTTAAAATGATTTATATTAAAATGTTATTTTGTGCAACAATTCTTTAAAATAAACTCATTTATATCATTGCCCTGATGATAGGTATTAAGATAGATGATTTCTTTGGATGTCAAATTCACACTGGATTTTTATTTATCATTGTTATATATAAATCTATATATTTAGCTGTTTTCCATCTTTTCTGTAACTTTGTCATGCTTAAAATATACTTCACTTTTTTCACAAGCAATGATTCTCTTATTCCATAACTATAATTTACTGAAGATTAATGATCATTTTATTTAATTAAAACAGTAGTACCACCCATGCCTGAACAATGCTTATCTAATAAACACCTGTCCTGTGTAAGACACACTAAATCTTCCTGTACAAATAAAGACATTCAGCACTATTATTGAGTTTCATTTTAAAGAATACATCACCAATAAAAATCCAAAATATAACACAATTGCATATATAATTTTATGTATAAACTGAACATTTTATATAGTAAGAAAGAAAGAGGACATTGGATGGTTTAATTTTAACCCAGACTATGTGTGTGAAGTAACTCAATGTTTCACAGCTCTGTACTTCTCTGCTTGTGACTGCATAATGCTATGAGTATTGATTTCTAGGTTACAAATAAATTTTAGCAAGTGTATGAATTTTCACATACATAAATAGGGAATAATAACTATCTACAAAAGAGCAACAAAATTATAAGTACTAATTCCAGGCAGTGCTGTGGAATGAGAAGGGTGAGATGTTTTGTAGAATGTTATAGCCATTGTTCTAGATTAAGTGTGGAAAGAATCACAGGATTTCATTGTATTATTGTTCTCTTATATCTGAATGTATGGTTTCATGTTATAATATGATATACAATTTAGTCATAGAACAGTATGAGAAATATTGACATATCTGAATACCTACAATATTCAAAAGTTGAACATGTCAAAATATGAGAAGATATATAAACATTTCATAAAATATGCAAAGGGAAATATCTCTACAATCCAAAAGATAGCTAATAAATTCCTAAAGTTTTAAAAGTCTAATTTAAAATATGTGAGTAGAATTACCCACAAAAAAGATAATGTTGGTTACTAAATGTAATTATTTTATGCAAGGAAGAGGGATCTTTGTCTAGTTTGTCTTTGGCATGACACTCAATAAGTATTTCTTGCATGAATGAACAAATTAATGAAAATATGCTCGGTGTCACCACAGTTGGATCATGCAAATTAAATAAAAATGAAATACAATCACACCCAATCACACTATAGAGTTCAAAAGACTGAAGAAACTCAGTGTAACAGGATGTTGGATAATGGGAATTCAAATTTAGTGATACTATCAAGAAAAATCAGCATTGGTTAGAAAGTTAATTCAAAAAACATTACTATGAATATTGTCAGTTTTGGATATAGCAGCTTTATAAATAATGCCAACATCATCTTTACTTAGGGTAATAGAAACTATCAAAATAAAGGAAAATAAAAACAAATGTTTTTAAATGAATATTTTCCAAGTCTTAAGGTGAAATCACTAAAAACAGTCAAATATATGTATTTACCTTACTAGATCAAAATGGTCAAGAATAGTAAGAAAACGATTGCACATAAAAATAGAAGTAAATGGAGCCGAAGACATAGCATGGAGGTAGGGCATTTGCCTTGCATACAGAAGGATGGTGGTTTGAATCCCGGCATCCCATATGGTTCCCTGAGCCTGCAAGGAGCTATTTCTGAGCGTAGAGCCAGGCATTACCCCTGAGTACTGACAGGTGTGATCCAAAAAAAAAAAACAAAAAACAAAAAAAGTAGAAGTAAATAATATGAATCCATAATAACATTCATCCATTATGATCTAAAGCCAAACGTTGATGTTGCTGGTAAACAAAACAGTGTGTAAAACAGCAATCACATTAAAAATATAAGAAAAATAATTTTGTACTTCAAAGTATAGATTAATTTAATAATTAGTGTAAATACTGGTTACAGAACAGAAAATGGTAGTGTGAACTATTATGGTTCTTTTGAAAAATAGTTTGAATCTACATTATGATTTCAAATAAACATTGTTACCATGCAATTCAGGAAGCATCCAGAAAGAATTTGCAGTGCAGTTTACAGCATCTATCTAGCACAGTACCATCATGATCTCGTGTTGCATTTTATACTCTTCCTTGGGGACTGATAGTTTTGATGCTGTGTCTATATATGCACAATAAAAGACAGCTCTGTGGACAATCATTATATTTCCTTTTGGGGGTAGATGGCTGGGAAATTATTTTTAAAGCTGTGCCTCACCCTAGCTTTTCAAAAAAATCGTTTTAGGTAGCACGATTTATATTATTGATGAAGGCAGGGTTTTATGCATATAACTTCTACCAGGGTGTCCACTTCCCTCTACCATTGTCCAAGAATCTCCCCTGTTCTATCCTCAACATCCCCCTTTAAAGTTATATGCTTTCTATCAAATACCAATTCTCAGTTTCTGTTGTCATTGCTTATTTATTGATTCCTTAATGAGTTTCTTGAATATACTATAAACCCATGTAGGCCAGGAGATGTATTCTTGAGGTGATTCTGGGATTTTATTGATATGTTTTATTTTAGGCATTGTTATTTACAAAGTTATTCATAGTTGAGTTTTAGATATACAATGTTTCAGCAACAATCCCACCAGCAGTGTCAACCTCCCTCCATCAATATTCCCAGAATCCACCCCCAAGCAACCAAAGGCCAGCAGCCTGCCATTATAACAATCACATTTTAAAATTTGATTGCTAAAGTTTGGATCACATAACTTCAATATTGCTGACTGTATGTCTTGGATATTCAGTTTTCTTCTTATTTATTTATTTTTAAAAATTAAATATCTTTATTAGGCTTCATGATTACAAACATGTTTGTAGTTGGGTTTTAGTTATTAAAAAGAACACCCCCTTCACCAGTACAACCTTCCCACCACTAATGTCTCCCATCTCCTTCCTCCCCACCCCCTGACTGTATCCAAGACAGGCATTCTATTTCTCTCACTACCCTTTTCATGATCATTGTTAGTGTAGTGATTTCTCTAACTGCAGTCACTACTCTTTGTTGTAAGCTTCACATTGTGGGCTGGTCCTTTGAGCCCTCATCTCTGTCATATCTGGGTATTATTACAATACTATCTTTTATTTTTCTTAAATTCCATAGATGAGTGAGAATAATCTGTATCTATCTCTCTCCCTCTGACTTGTTTCACCAAGTGTAATGGTTTTCATGTCTTTCCATGTATAGGAAAATTTCATGACTTCATTTTTCCTGACGGCTGCCTAGTATTCCATTGTGTATATATACACCACAGTTTCTTTATCCACTCATATGTTGTCTGACATCTGGGTTGTTTCAGATTCTAATTATTGTTAATAGTGCAGCAATGAATATAGGTGTGCAGAAAGCATTTTTGTATTGTGTTTTGATGTTCCTATGATATATCCCTATGAATGGTGTTGATGGATCATATGGGAGCTCAATTTCCATTTTTTGAGGAATCTCCATATTGTTTTCCAAAAAGGCTAAACCAGACAGCATTTCTATCAGCAGTGAATGAGAGTTCCTTTCTCCCACATCCCTGACAGTACTGATCTTGTGTTATATTTTTTGTGATGTTTGCCATTCTCTGTAGCATGAGATAGTACCTCATTGTTGCTTTAATTTACATCTTTCCTATATTTAGTGATGTGAAGCATTTATTCATGCGCCTTTTGGCCATCTGTATTTCTTCGTTGAGGAAATGTCTTCATTTATCCTCCATATTTTTGATGGAGTTAGATGTTTTTATTTTTCTTATGTACTTTCAGTTATGTCCTTTCTTAACTCCAGCAAGGCACCTAAGTTGTCTTGTCCCCTGACCCTCATCATGTGGTATTTTTCTATTTTTCCACTCAATTTTGTTCCTACTTTCTCTTTATTATGGGATCAAGAGTGTTCTAAACAACCCCCAACTAAATCAATGCATTCCTTATGCTGTTATTCTAAATACTACATAGAAGAGATACCAGAGGGATACTCAATTACTGATTCATTATATAAACGGCAGTAAAATAGGTGTGTAATCAACCTTCCATAAGCTAGCAACTGCTATATATAGAAAACCTATATTCAATATTATTCTGGATGGTGAAAATTTGAAAACAACCCTGCTAAGATAAGGCACTGGGCAAGTATGTCCACTGTCATTACAATCATTCAACATTGTGATGTACATGGAATCTATCATGCTGAGTGAAATAAGTCAGAAGGAGAGAGCTAGATGCATAAAGTCTCACTCATCTATGGGTTTTAAGAAAAATAAAAGTCATTTTTGCAACAATCCTCAATGTTGAGAGACAATGAGAGGAGGGCTGGAATTTCCAGCTCACTTCATGAAGCTCACCACAAAGAGTGGTGAGTGCAGTTATAGAAATAACTACACTGAGAACCACCATAATCATGTGAATGAATGAGGGAATTGGAAAGCCTGTCTAGAGTACAGGTGGGGGTGGGGTGGGATGGAGGGAGATTTGGGACATTGGTGATGGGAATGTTGCACTGGTGAAGGGGGTGTTCTTTACATGACTGAAACCTAATCACAATCATATTTGTAATCAAGATGTTTAAATAAAGATAAAAATTTAAAAAAGAAGTCCAGGAAACAAACACCAGGAGAAAAAAGAAAATCAAAGGGATTCAAATTGGCAAAGAAGTCAAATAATCACTATTTGTAGATGACATGATATCCGTTAAAGCCCCTAAAGGATTCTCAAAATAGTTCCTAGAAGCAATAATTGCAGCAAAATGGCTGGCTAAAAATTCAATGCACAAAACTCAGTCACATTCCTCTATTTTAAAATTAATCAGAGGAGCAATGAATCATAGATTCTCTTTCATTTAAAATAGTGTCCAAAACCATCAAGTACCTAGTAATATATATTTTTAAAAAGACATGTGATATTTATATCACAAAAACTTTAAAGCACTTAAAGTAATTGAAGAAAATATTAGGATGAAAATAGTCAGCATGGTCAAAATAACCATCCACCAAAAGCAGTATACGGATTGAATATAATCCTTACCCAAATTTAGTTAACATTCTTCAAGGACATAAAATACTGTAAAGTTTATGTGGTATTATAAAAGATCCTAGATAGACAAAACCATATGGAAACCTAAGAAACTGGACGCATCTCATGACCTAACTTGAAGTAATAGAAAAAAACATAGTGATCAATAAAAACAGCATGGTACTGGGAGAGACATTTTGAGCAATTGGTCATGAATAGAATATTGAAGACCAACCCCCATATTTAGGGTCAGTTAAAATTTTAATTTGTTTGTACATTAATTTAAACTTGATTTCTATGGTGGGGTTCTGGGCATATACTACTACCCACCAAACAGTACCCCCAGTCTTATCCACTGTTTATCCCAGATTTCCTCTCAATTTGAATACTTTCCCCAACTTGAATCCTTGACTGCTATGTTTAAGTTTTCTTTTTGTAGTTTGTCTCCTATGCTTGTGGTAATATTGGATATTATTATTAGTGCTAAAGCTGGTGGTGCCGATGAATACAGATATTTTGCCTGTATAATACTGAGTGGCTCAAAGCCTTAGCCCTGTTTTACTTTCTGACCACTTCTTTCTGCTTATGCTTTCTATTTATATCTCACTTTTGCCCTGTAGTTTTTATTTCTGAAAGCAAGAGCCAATAGTTTGCCCACTTTTGCTATTTATATTTTCCTCCACTCGTTATTCTACATATCACAGATTAGAGCATCCAGTATTTGACTCTATTCAATTGACTTATTTTACTTAATATAAGCTCCTCCAGATCCAACCCTGTTGTTCTGAAGTGAATGATTTCATTTTTCTTCTTTCTGAGGTGTGTTCTGTTGTATGTTTATCATTACTTCATTATCTATTCTTTTGTTGTTGAGTACTTGGATTGTTTACCTAAAGTAGCTATTGTAATAAGTGTTGAAATAAATATAGCTGTGCATCTAACCTTTAAGAAGCATAATTTTGCATCTCTTGGGTAGATATATGGTCAACTAATTTAAATAAAGCAGTTGTGTACATGAAATGGAATAAAAACATTCCTATTTAAAATGGCATAGGGAGAATTGGTGTTGGGAGAATTGAATAACCATCTGTAGGAAATTAAAGCTGACTCTCCTATCTCATGTTTTTAACAAAAGTCAATTTAAAGTGGATGAAATCCATTGAATTAAACCTGAGTCTCTGAAGTACATTGAGGAAAATATAGGCAGAATATTTCAAGACCTACATCACACTGGGAACAATTTGTTTTGATAAAGATGTGGTCAAAATAAACTCTCATTCACTGCTAGGGAGAATGTTGTCCGGTCCAGTCTCTATGAAAACAGCATTTAAGACTC
>PVKC010009654.1:0-26698 GCA_004027635.1 Crocidura indochinensis | reverse complement strand
CCTGTTCCCTAAATATTAAGCCATTTTAAATTTTCTACCACCCTGCTTGCTCTCTTTAGTTCTTCTATAAAGTCTTGATATATTTTTTAACTTTTTTCTCAACCATATCAAGCAAAAAAAAATGACTGCGGTAATTAAGTTTTGTTCTTTCAATAACTTTTTTTTGTCACACTCAGCAGTTCTCAGAGCTAACTCCTGGATTATATTAATGGGACAATGTAATGCCAGGATCAATCCCAGTTTTAATGCAAACAATCATGTGCTCTAGACTTACACCATTAATTTATGTCAGTAATCCCTAATTTTTTTTTTTTTTTTTTTGGTTTTTAGGTCACATCTGGTGATGCTCAGTGGCTTCTCCTGGCTATGCACTCAGAAATAGCTTGAGAGATCATCTGGGACGCTTGGGTCGAACCCAGGTCCATCCTGGGTCAGCCTCGTGCAAGGCAAACACCTTAACCCTGCACTACTGTAACAGCCCCAACCCTGATATATTTTAAATGTAACACTAAAAGTTTAAATTTCTAAATTCCTACAAATATCCAAAATTCCAAATATCTAATCCAAATACAAAAATCTAAATATCTAAAATCTCACAAATATCCAAATATTTAATATTTTCTTTCAGGTTTCATTTTTACCCTCTTATGCATTTTTTTGTTTTTGGGGCCACACCCAGTGGCGCTCATGGGTTACTCCAGGCTATGCGCTTAGAAATCATTCCTGGCAGATTTAGTGAACTATATGGGATGCTGGGGATTGAACCTAGGTTGTCTGTACAAGACAAATGCCCTACCCATTGTACAATCTCTTCAGTTTTATGCATAAGAAAGTGGATAAGAAATGCATAATACCACTTTAAGCACAATGTAATCACCTACCCTTTATCATTTAGATAATAATTAATAACTTAGCACATTTTGGTTATTTTGGTTAATTTTGTCTAAGATAATTTGAGATAAAAGTGTTAAATTCTTGGGACCAGAGTGGTGTCACAAGTGGTAGGGCATTTGCCTTGTCCAGGGTAGACTAGGATGGACTGTGGTTCGATCCCCAGTATCTCGTATGGTCCCCCAAGCCAGGAGTGATTTCTGAGTGCATAGCCATGAGTAGACCCTGAGTGTCACCGGGTGTGGTCCAAAACCTCAAATAAATAAATAAATAAACAAAAACCCCAAAAGTGTTAAATTCTTATTACATAGAAACACTTTACTTTGTCTGAATAGCATTGTATTTCTAATGCTTGACAATAAATCATTATTTCATTCATTGATTTATATGATAAAACAACTCTATAGAGTACCTCAATAAGTTATTATAGTCATATCTGTTTTGTTTATTGTTCATATAGAAGTAGGCACAAGTTATTTAGAGCAATTAATGAAAATAAAAAGTAGAACCAAAAAATATCAACAACATTTTTATTAACAATTTTATAAATTTTTAATTGTTTGAGGCAAAAAATGTGCATATTTTCATTTATTTTAGGAATATGCTACCATTACACAGTTGATTCTAAAACACTAATAATCAATCCATATCAATCCATACACAACTTTCCCTTCCCTTTTATATCCAATTTGGTAACTTACTCTTGTTGTAAATTTTCCTACAATATTTTTATTCCCTTTGTTTGTTTCATTCTATGCTACTATGAGTAAGGTCATTTATATTTGTCTTTTTTTCACCTGAATTATTTTGATTTTTATGACAATCTTTTCTTATGTCTGAGTATGCCTCAGATATTCTTATGTGTGCCAGAGGCATATAATAAGAAAAGGTCTTCAGTGGAATCTTGGTTAAGTATTTGTGGCAACTTTACTGATTCTGATCCAGTTGCTCTCATATGAAATTTCAAGAAATGCCATCTGTATGCAATAAAAAAAAACTAATAACAAGTGTGGTACTAGATTAGACTGGTGAGTTTCATTTTCTTTAGGTGATTTGACAGTAGACTATGCAGGAGTTATGCAAAATAAATATGTCAATATTATGGTGATAATTATAAAAGCAATATTTATTTACTATTCTTGCATAAAATGAGATTATAGCTGAAATCATAGAAGTACAATGAAATGCATGCTTTTTTTTTTAAAAATAAATTTTGGAACTGGAAATATAGCAGAGTGGGTAAAGCATTTGCTTTGCACGCAATCCCTATCATTCTATATGATCCTCCAAGCTGCCAGGAGTGATTTCTGAGCACAGAATCAGGAGTATCTCCCGAGTGCCACTGGATTTGACCCCAAATAAAATAAATAAATAAATAATATAAAATAATAAAAATGTAATTCATCATATAATTAAAGCGAACACATTTCCCTTTAAAACCCACATTTATCTCCATTTAAGCGCCATCAAAATTCTATAAAGTACCAAGTACTATTTATAACAGATGAAGAACTCAAGGAGATATTTGATATAACATATATATTCAGTGTTATCAAATGCTTAATAGGAGTGAGAATATAATCCAAACATGACTCCTTCTTCTACAATCACTACCTTTCCAAATAAGCTATAAAGTAACTTCTGAAGTTTGAAATAAAATTTAACAGACATCAATTTTGTGCAAAACATAGTTGAATGTAAATTCAATAATATTAAAGGTCAACATAGGTATTCAGCTAGTTATATTAAGATTGTTCTGATCTTAAATGACAAAAACTCAACTCCAATTAATTTTCTAAAAGTTGAAATGTTGACTTAGGACTCCAGGTAATCATTTGATAAATGGAATAAAAAACAATTATAAAACCAATTTTCTCTTCCATTACTGATCTTTTTTTCCATGTCCAGTTCTATTGGTCCTAACAAGATCTGATTGTATCTAAAATATAAATCCAATAAAAAAGATAAAATGTTTTTTCCAACATATTAAGTCAAAGGTCTATTGTCATCCTTATAGTGTCACATTTCCATCATCCTATTTCCAGAGTTACTATTCAGCGATCAGATTCTATATATCCATATCTTACCTTAAAGATAATGCCAACCAAATATCACAAAAAGGAAGTGGTAAAGTTTGTCATAAAAAATAGTACAGATTCAATAGTACTGGGAACGTGGTTTCAATTTGGGTTATAGTAATACTAATAATATCACTGTTCTTTCTATGAAAATGATAAATAACTGTGCCTTTATGTTACAATTGCAATTAAACTCTTGATAAATTTGATAATACTCTTCTAAATTTCTTTATTTCCATAGAATAGCATACTGTCTTAAATACATGAAAATTTATTTTATTATAGAGTATATTGTAGATGGTTTCTAAACTTACACAATAGTCTCTATAAAATCTGTATATGTATGGATTGAATCCATTAAAATATTATCTTCGGAGAGCTGACTGAAATCTGTTCATTTCTAGATAACACGCCGCTTAATCAAATTTAAGCTACTTTAAAAAAACCTTAAACTAATTTGTCTATACATAAAAGTACAATCATTCTTCAGCCAAATACTTTGGTTCCTTTATCCTTTAATCAATATTTCCTTCCAGCAATTCAAACATTTCCATTCTATTTCCAAAAACATCAATTTCTCTAAAGAAAGTAGCAGTCTTCACAGGTTTCTTTCTTTCTTGACAAGTTTTTAATTAGAAAAAAAATTCTGCGTGTTTTTCTATCATGTAATATTTTACATTCTTTTGAGTATCCATTTTCTTTATTTAATCTTGTTATTTTTCAATACACAATAAGTATCTGTCTAAGACATCTCTCTCTGAATGTTCCAATAACCCCTTAGTCAAGACATTGACTATAGTGTGTCATTTCTGTCAAATATTAAAATATAATAATAAAATAAATTTTGCAAATACGGATAATCTAATGAAACAATTTTGTACATTCCTCCTAAAATGAAGTCATTGAGATCAAGTTCAAATTTTCAACCTGAGGTATAATGTTTCTCAAACAATAATTTATGGTTGATTTAATGAGCATATTTCTTTTTGTTGTTGTTGGTCACTTCTGCAGGTTTATTTTAATTTTTTTTTAAGTTAAGCACCTTGATTACAAAGTTTTTCATTGCTGGGTTTCATTCATAGAATTTACATAATCCTTCAACCCTGCACCACTCTTGCCTCTGATGTTCCAAAGTCTTTCATTTCCCTCTCATCTCCCATCCCTTGCCTTGCTCTAGAGAGAATGTGATTTTTTTCTTTCTCTTTGTCTCTCTTCTCTCTCTCATCTCTCCCTCTCCCTCTCTCTTTTTGTCAATCTTACTAAAGGCATGGTGCCTTACATGTCACTTTTTCCCCTTTTAGATCCAGGTTCTTGTCCAGAATGATCATGAACATATTTAAAACAATGTAGAAATTGAGAGTTTTGCTTTTTCAAACACTTGTTTTCTTCAATCTTCTTAAAATAAAGTGTTAATAGGGAAGATTATCCAGTACCCTTGTTTTAATCCTGCAAGACTGAAGCTTTTAGGATTCCTAAATCAGTCTAACATTTTCTGTTTATAGGCAGAATCTGTGCTGACCTGGGGTAGGTGAGTTAGAGGGCATGAATCAAATTGTGACAATTATGAGGGGCAGTGACTAGCAGTAAATATCTGAAGCTGAAGGGTCTGTTTGGGAAACCAGGGTAAAAGAGATACAACCTAAGAATTTACACAGAAGTTGGGGAAGGCTGGTATGCACATGACTTCTAAGTGGCAATATAGGGCAGTACTGGAAGTTAGCAACAGAGAAAGTAATTTGATTAGAGACACTTATACAACCCATTCAAACTTAGTAAAAACATAAATTTTGTGAATTCATCAGCAGATCCTTGAACTCCAGTTTTGTATATTATTAGTTGCGAGAACTCTCACTGTAAATTTTCATTTGTAAGCAAGGCACATTATTAAATATCAGTATAATAACATTTATACAATTTAAATTGCACAATTATGCTTGCAGTGTGGCTCACATTGATCGATACTGCAAATTACAAATGTGAAACACTGCTAAACTACATAATGACTGTGTATTTTTGTTTTAAATTTAGTCTGTAGTGGAAGTTAGAAGTTTTCAGAGAAGAGTGGAGAATTAAATAAACTGGCAAATGGAAACTTAAGTATTACTAGTTTTCAGAAAAAGGTTTTCCTAATAAGATATGTGTTCCAAAACATTCTAATAAACTGCCTGCTAATTGAGGTGACATACTTTGTTACCAAAACAGGTGGAAACTGCCATTTCTGGTATCTTAAGAGTAATGGTTTTTCTTTATGATGTTAATGAATAAAATAAACTTGGACTAGTGTTAGAGCTTGCATATTTTCTGCCTTCTGTTTTCACTACTAGAGTTCATGCTCAAAAATCACCCCCTTTATACATATGCGTATTTGTTCACATATGTACCAAATATTCACATATGATAACACTAAACTTGAGCCACTTAATCAAAGAAAAATATTTTGTTAATATTAATCAAGGGCCAAGGATATGACAACTGCACAGGGAAAGTAAAGTAAACCCAAACAAATTAACAGAAAATAGAAATAACTTCACAAATACAAATCAGAAAAACTTTTTTTCAATTGCAAACAAACAGAGTCTGCCTCAAAGTACCAAATAAGTCAAGAAAAAAATGGTTTTAATGCTATAAGCATGTAAAAGTCGGAAGAGCTGTATAACATAAAAGCAGATGTTTAAAGTCTGTATCTACTTCCTGTCATTAATCTTTTAAATTTTCAAATTTTATGAGTGATACAATTATCTTTTATTTTTATGAGATAATATTTGGTGGGTTTGGGGGCAGTTATAGAAAGTGAATTGACTGCCTGTCAGAAAGGTCAAACTATGATTAGAAACTTGGAACTTTTGGTTCTATCCCTGATCTCTTAGATGGAGAATATCTAGAATTGAAATAATCTATCTTAAAAACAATGTGCCATGACTTCAAGCTTGGTGGAATTCGATTTCATTAAGTAAGGAACTTCTGAATGCAGGACAACTCCATGTCTTACCCTCTAAATATCTTCACCTGAATATTTTATAATACCTGCTATAATAAACTGAATAATTTGCATAAATGTTATTTTTTTTCTTAATTTTTATTTTTGTTTTCAGGTCACACCTGGTTACGCTCAGGGTTTACTCCTGGCTATGTACTAAAAATTGCTCCTGGCCAGGGGCATCATATGGGATGTCGGGGCTTGAGCCAGGTTCATCCTGGGTCAGCCATGTGCAAGGCAAATGCCCTATCACTGTGCTATTGCTCCGGCCTCATAAATGTTCTTTTAAGTATTTTGGTATTCTAGAAAATTATCAAGTCTGAGGAAATAATATGGAAACCATCAATTTTGGAACCAATTCAAATTGAAACTTGGTATTGCTGATGCCTCTCAATGAAGGGAATTTAACAGTTTGAGTCTGTGCCTTAAAGTTGTGAAATCTGAATATTTATTATCAAGATTAAGCTGGTATTTTTTGAAATCTAGACAGTGTTTAGTGAGTTGGAGAATAGTTTAGTATATGAAAAATATGACTTTGCCTTTGGTATACAAAGTATTGAGAAAAATAAAGTATTGAGAGCAAAAATGTGCTTTTTTTTTTTTTTTTTTTTTTTTTTAGCAGAGCGTACACCAATCACAATACTTACCAATCAGAGGGATAATACACTGTTAAGCAGTTAGGTACCTATTTGGAGCACAATCAAAAGATGGGCTAATCTTTTCTCATCTGGGTATATAATCTTAGATAATCATCAGATCACTGCACAGAGATCAATTATTTTACAAAAGATATATTTTTCTTTGTACCTAAGAAACAATCTATGCTTATTGAGATTTAAGTCCATTTCTTGTTCAGCATTTAATACATAGCAGTTCTTATAATATTAACTTGACAAACACAAATTAGGATAGAGCAGCCATCTATTAAAATTGCAGATATGTCTCTTTCATACGGTGGGAAGGTGAGGAGGCACCTTGTATTCCAAAACAGATTAGATTCAAAAATAGCAGTGAGTGAAAATGAAAGAAAAAGGTAAAGTGAGTTCTAACAGGCATAGGCCTCAAGGTTGGCCAACCAAGCAGCAATTTCCAACAGTCTGTGGCAGAGAAGGCACAGTTCCACATGAGGAATTTCTTCATGATTTGGAAAATATCTCTTAGGCTAACTGTAAAGCCTCCCCAAGCTGGGTTTTGATTTTCCAGTTACTTACTGAATACCTTTTAGTATCTCAAGGCATTCTTTCAAAATGAGATTTGATGCCATATCATTTGACATTTTGACAGACTACAAAACTCAAAGCAGCAGGATTTCCTGAGGTTGCTATTGTTCAGGTTTCAATGCAACAAACAGGCAGTTTCTTTGGCAGACTGCAAGAAGAGGTGGATAAAATTCATAAATTATTCCACTATTTGCAAATCCACTCAAAACTATTTGAAAAAAGTTTAAATATCACTTATTATATGTTTTATATACTATATGTAACTAAGTAATCTGTATGTATTAACTAAGAGGCATATGTTATAAACTTAATTGCTTATATTTCAACAGTGATTTTAAACATTGGCTTCATAGTTTTGGACTGTAGAATGTTTTAAAAATTGACAATCCATCAGTCTAAGCCTAGAAATTAAAATAAAGATATTCTAGAAATCTAGTTATGGGCTGCAATAAGTATATCACAAATTGATTCAAACTGTATCATGGAAGAGTATTAAGGAAAACGGATGCTTTAAACTCTTCTTAATAAACTTAGCAAAGCTGAATATGTAACTGACTGAATACATGTGGGTTCTTAAATCATGAAAAAGGAAATGGAACAACAAATAATCAATGTGGGCCAGAATGGTGGCACAGCTGTAGGGCTTTTGCCTTGCACATGCTGACCTAGGATGGATTGTGGTTTAATCCTCTTGCATCCTATATGGTCCCCCATACCAAGATTTCTGAATGTATAGCCAAGAGTAACCCCTGGGTGTCACTGAGTGTGGCCCCAAAAGCAAAAAAAAAACAAAACAAAACAAACAAACAAAAACAAAAAACTCCAAACAAACAGTCAATAAAAAGGTATTGTGCAAGCAATCAAGTTTATCTACAATATCTCAAATAAAATTATACTTAAAAGTTTTTAGAGGAAGATAGAAAATTTATAAATGTATAATAAAAATGATAACATTTTCATAACAATTCTACTAGAACTTCTATTTTATACAAAAGTAGAACTGATAATGGTTTAATAACATATTGAATTGGATTTCTAATCTTCCTGCCTCTAAGAAGCCCATAGACTGAACTTGGAGCTCGATATATGAGAAGATATGAAAATATCAGTGACAAATAATGGAAAAACGGAAAATACTTAAATATTACAGTGTCATAATATCTGTGACAAAAAGCAAAATATTACATTAATGACAGGAAGCTATTAAGTTACAAATGCGCTTTATAACCAGACAATATAAGTGTAATTATTTCCATACCGTAGTATCTGAAATTATATTTATATGATATTGGCCAAAGAAAATTATATCACCCATTGCAGCATTTTTAGACTGTGAGATTCACTATGTTAAACACGTATTCACTTGCAATTCATTCAAATCATATATGTCTATTTAGTAGCCACCATGCATCATTTCTCATGTGTTGGGGATATTTAAAGATGAATGAGATGCAATACATGCCCATTTGATAAACAATTATGCTAAATGTAATCACCCAGCACAAATGGTTGAAATTGGCACTCTTAAATGATCTTTCTAGAGTGTTTATTGTGCCTCAACATAACTGTTAAATGCTCAGTTCTGTGCTGAGAGATAACAAATCAAAATCTACTTTATATCATCTAAGTGGCAGGTAGATGATAATTCAAGACAAAGTTTTGTTCTGAATAAAGATGAAATTAGTTGAAACTCCAGAACAAAAGAATCTACAACTAAAATTAATGTCTTTGGAGATTCCAGTCCTTTTCTCTTAAAAAAATTGAAAACAGGTGCCGACGAGGTGGGGCTAGATGTGAGGTGTCTGCCTTGCAAGCGCCAGCCAAGGAAGGACCATGGTTCGATTCCCTGGCATCCCATAGGGTTCCCCCAAGCCAAGGGTAATTTCTGAGTGCTTAGTCAGGAGTAACCTCTGAGCATCAAACGGTTGTGGCCCATAAAACCAAAAAAAAAATTGAAAACAGCATGGGTCAGATTAATAGTACAGCGGGTAGGGTGCTTGCATTGCAAATGACTGACCTGGATTCAATATCTAGCACCCCAAAAGATCCTAGCTTATATTTCCCAAGACTGAGCTCATTAGGAAGGGAAATTTCTTTGCATTCAGATCTGTACAACTTAAAGAAATTCAGGGTCAAACAGTATTTGTAGTCTGTGATTTTTGTACCCTGTAGGTAAATTTTCAACTACTAGTTACTTCAAGCTCAAATAACTACAGACAGACTGAGGTTATTTAAAACTCAGAGATACATGCCAGGAGCAAAGCCAAGTTACTGAATGGGGTTCTACAACAAAATGTCACTCTGATATCCTGCTAGTGACACAGTGGCCATATGCTAAGAAGCAACCCTGCTCTATGGGGAGCCAGATTCTCAATGAAGTCTCTAAAACTAGACAGCTGCCAGAATCCTATTCACTGTCCCTGATCTACCGGATACAGCCTTGCCAGCTGGCATCACCACCATGCTCTGATCATAGAAAACAAACAGGGCTGACACTAATAACTCCATTTCCTTGTATTAGTCCAGTTCAATGAGCAATAAATGAAAGGGTAAGGGAAGAAATCCAAAGAGAAGACAAGCATGGTTGACATGATAGTCCCGTTGTTTTTTTCCCCCAAACTATTCTGTATTATAATTTTCACACATTTATTTCATCTACTGTGATATCATTTTACCATATGAACAGAAGTGTTCGTTGAAAGTGATGGTTTCACTGAATCAGTTATAACAGTTCTTAACTCGCAGAATAGCTAGCACATAAATCTCAAGAAATGTCTGTTTTGATATTTATGTTAAAAAGTAAATCTTTATTATCGTGTAAGGTCTAAAATTAAAACCCCCCTGAAATACTGAAACAGTTTATTCTCAATCAGAATAATTTTTGGGGGAAGAAGGTAACGTCTGCTGTGCTGTGAATTTACTTCTGATTCTATGCCCAGGGATCTTTTCTGGCAGGACTAAGGATACCATAAGTGTATGATGGTAGGACCTGGGTCTGCTATTAACTACCTGCTATACTAATGTTTTGACAAATATTTACAAATTACACATGATCCTCCAGTGTCTAAATACATATTTGAATCTAAATTTAACTAATTTAATCTAAATTTAACTCCAGAGTTAGTTCTACTGACAAGCAAAAGAACGATAAGTAGAAAACCAAGATTCACTGTAGAAATGACAGAAATAGGGGTTGGATATTTTCCATTATCTGACCACAGAGTTCACCCCATAATAATTAAGGAGACATAATTTTAAGCCACTTCAATATGTTAAAATCCCACTTTCTAATCATGTTAGGTACTAATCATGATTGATTTCACTTATTAAATTATCAAATATAATTATATTTAGAAATTTCATCAATTTCTAGCACTATGAAAATGATATAATCACAACTTAATGACATGATTGGGATGTTAAGTGACTTTCTACTATATTTAATTGGATGAGCTGAAAATAGAAATATCTTTTATTGATATGAATGGACTCAGAAGAATTTAAGAATTAAATCATTTGGGTCTAGAGCAATTGTATAGTTTGTTGGGCATTTGTCCTGTACAAGGCTGGCTTAGGTTTGATGCTGGTATGGTCTCCTGAGCAACACTAGGAGTGATCCCTGAACACAGAGAAAGGAGTAGGCCCTGATCACCACAAAATGTAGGTTAACCCTGAACTCCCCCCAAAAGTAAATAACCTTAATATTCTTATAAGCATTACTGTTATAATAGTGTTTGGAAGTCTTTGGAACGAAAATAAATTTAGTATATGCAAGTATCTTTCGTATACACTTAATGCTTTTAGAGGAGATTCAAACACATCTATAGTGATTATTTTATGTACAACAACTTAGATTTTGGCATCTGTTAGCATGCAGTTACAACTAGATTCTATCAGGAAGATATCAACAGAATTTTTGATGTAACTGAACAATAGCACTATAGAAAGTATGTGTTCAGCATCCATGGAGATTTTGCAGAGATTTGACATTTTCTTGACCATGGTTTTTTCTTGGCACAGCATATGATTTCCTAAATGTGCTAGGAATGTTCCCTGAAAAGAAGAACCTAACTCATGAGCTTGGCTAGACATATCCAAAAATAAAAAAACAAAAAACAAATGTATTATTTAGGCATTCAATTCAGTAAGAAGACACATAAAAATAGGAATGTACCGTTGTTTAATATTGAGCTTATTTTACTCAATTATTAAACACAGAAACTGACTTTTGGTCATTGAAGTTATTCGAATCAAAATAATTATATCTTGTCATATCACTTGTAAAGTTGTAATTAAAATAGCTTCCATATCACACTGATTAATTTTTTTCTTTGTTGGGGAGAGAAGCTTTCAATGTGTTACAAGGGAAACTACTTTTGATATTTCATGGCCAACTAAAGCAGCAGTTTAATGCTTTAGTATGGGAGGATCTGGTTCTGCACAGGCCTACTTTGCCAACAATAATCTCAGGCACAGCTCATAGGCCTCCAGGATCAACACAGAAGTACTCTGAAACCTTTAGAACTTCACAAGAAAGTGCTTTGGGTAAGATCTGGTGCCAAGGATCATACTGGAGTTGGCTGCATACAAAGTCATGTATATATATAACCATTATCTATTCCATTGTACTGTCTTATTTATTATAAGCAATCAAGCATCACAGTAACTCAAAAACAATACACTAATATAACTGAGAACTATTAAAAATCTAACAATATTATGCATTTACCCAGAACTTAATATTAGTGCAAACTAACATTAAACCACTGGAGTTGAATAAAAATTATGTTTGCAGATGTTTGATTGTGTATATTATTTAGCAACTTATTCTGTAATTATGTCTGCAAAAATATTCAAATGTCTTTGTCTTTGTCTACAGAAATTGATGGAAAAGGACTTTGGATACTATAGACTCATTATGGTGCTCATTATAAGAATGTTTTAGTAAAGTTATTTTTAAAGAGTATATATTTTCAGAAGTATTCTTATAATTTTATTTAGAGAAGTTAATGGAAAAGAAACTTGGATGCTCTAGGCTCATATTAGAGTGCTCAGTGTAAGAATGTAAGAATTTTCAGATTAAGTATATATGGAGAAAGGTTCAAAGGTTTATTTTCAGAGAAGTATATGAAAATGTTTCTGTTATGTTTAAAACAAGGATATGCCAGAAGCTTATTGTTTTGAGAATGATGCATGCACAATTTAGCCTTAACAGCCTAGTCTACCCTCACCAATAGTGATTCCTTGGAATTAGAAAATTTCCTCACCTCCTTACTTACTGCTAAAGGATGTCTTTTTATTTCCACAAATTTTACTGTTCTTATGCAAATTAATAGCCCCTCTTTGGTTACTGCCTCTTGTCAAGAACAATAGAACAAGACTTTTGTAGCTTATATCATTTTTTTAATTGAAAAGGGTGAATTGTAGTTTGCACCCTGCATTTACCTAAAACAAAGGAGTTCTCCCAAATCCCTTTTTCTTTTCACCAAGCTCTTTGATTTGTAAGCATCCACCTGGTTCTCATTCAGTGCTTTCCCTCCTGGTTTGTTAATTAAGAGGTTTCAGTTTGATTTGGTGGGCAAGAGAGAGACCATGAGGCAAGAAGCCAACACAATCCCATGATTCTTTCTGACTGGCCATAGTTATTATTTCTTTGTGCCTATCCTGCTTCAGACCACTCACCTAGGTTTAGAAATAAGGTGTATGGGATGATTTTACAGGTGGGGATCACACCTAGTGGCGCCCAAGACTTTTCTTTGCTCTGCACACAGAGGTCACTCCTGATGAAGATCAGGAGACTATAGAGTGTGCCAAGGATTAAACCTGGGTCAGTTGCATTTATAGCCAGAGCCAACTGTACTATACCTCTGCCCTCCCTCCATATTTTAAGCTTTCTTAATGTCAGAATGAAATAACAATTATTGAAATACATGATATTTTTCTACATTTTTTCTTTGTTGTATGCATAGAAGAGAAATAGTCCCAGGACTCACACATGCAAAGCAAGCCATATTTACACTAAATTCTTGTCTTGTCTTCTGTATGAAATTCATTTTGTAGAGTAACACATTTTTTTGAAATGTTTCCTTTTCAAATTTTTAGTAACTCATTAAGGAATTTTATTTTATGGTATAATATATGAAGGTAATAACGTATTTCTATATAGGCTTCTATAAAGAAAAATGTAAGAAGATCCATATGTATAAAAACCAGATCACTAAGACTGTTAGCTTATTCCATCTGCTTTACATTTTCTTTTCAGCTCTTTTTTTTTTTTGGTTTTAGGGTCACATCCGGCAGCACTCAGGGGTTACTCCTGAATCTATGCTCAGAAATAACTCCTGGCAGGCTGGGGGGACCATATGGGATGCCAGGATTTGAACCACTGTCCTTCTGATTGCAAGGCAAATTCCCTACCTCCATGCTATCTCTCTGGCCCCTCTTTTCAGTTCTTATATAATTCCACCTTCATATTACTAGGATTAAAAACCTGGATTATTTGCTATGAATTTATGATTTTATTTTATCACTTAGATCTACTAATGCCAAAATTAGTAAAAATTTAGACATTCTGATTCTGGTAGGCCTTCTAGAAGAGATAGTAAGAGCAGCAACAAGAAATCATGTTCTGGTAATAGCACATTTTAGATAGAGTTGCCAAAAAGTTTGTGAAATAGAGAAAACAGATCCTGCAGTCACCTGCCCTGATTCCAGTAACACTGAAGTGACACTGGTTCCAGTGCATTTTGACAATCTTCACAAGACTGTTTTTATGAGAGTCAGCCCAGAGGTGGCAGCATACATCTCCCATCTTAGAAAAGGATTCCCTCTTCTAGCTTTTCTAACACACTCATAAACTTTCTCATGAAATAATCTTTCTCTCGGCATAGTATTTATTCTCTTTTCTGAATGAAGTTTTACTTCTATAAAAATCATAAAAAAATTATTTCCTGACATACATGCCTATTTTAGTGTTGATACCCTCATTAACCAAAGACTAAGATACCTACTTAAACTTTTTTGTGACTACTAATGCTAGCATTGAGATCTCCTCATTACAACTGGAGAAAATTTTCCTAGAAATGGTAAATAAAAGGCCCATTGTGATCTAATCAATTAATCAACACTGTACTATTGGAACCAGGTTCCTTTATTATTCAGTCTTTAAACATCAAGCAGGTTATGAAAAATTTAAGTGTATACAGTATTATTTTAATTTGAAGCAATACATGACAAATCTATAAAGTATAAAATATAAGAAAAAAACTTTTTGTGGTCTTAAAATAACTCAAAGCAGTCTGATCATGGCCCATGGTTTTTAATTGATATGCATAATAGGGTACATATCACAAACACAAACTTATATATCAGCAATGAAATAGACAAGGTCAATTTTAAGGCATCTATCAGATTCCAGTTTATGTTCTCTGAAGAAACAATATTAATAATAAAATGTCTCTCACTAAAAGGTGGGAAAAGTGAGGTACAGAGGAAGAGAGAGAAAACAAATAAATGCCTTAAGCAACACAAATTGATAAAACATAATGCTTTATATACCTTAAATGAACAACTTACAAATAAGATAAGCACAGAGGAGATGATAACAGCACATAATGACTACTGTTGAGAGTCATAAATAAAAAAACAGCCCCAAACAGATCACATTAAATAAAATACTACAGCCAAGAGCAGAATTTTTTTATAAAAGCTTAGAAGCTAGAATCAGTGTAAAAATTATTCATATTAACTGGAATAAAAACCCTAAAAACAAATTTAGGAATTTTATGTCCAGTAAAATAATTTCTCAAATGTGAAGAAAAAAATGAACCTTTTCAAAAATGACTCCAGAAAAAAAATTTTGTCAGGAAAGTGAAGCATAAAACATACTCAGAAATATTTTAGGTTGAAATAAAATTATGATTCAGTTACCCCTAAAGAAATTAATAGTACTAAATGTGTTGAATATAATATACATATAATATACATAACTACTTTTCTAATTTTACTGATACCAGATTTAAAGTTATAGAAAATAATTTACAATGTTAAATTTATAGATTTATATTTCATTTATCAAGTATAATGCAAAAAGGATGAGGAAAGTTAACCTAAATTTGGGTGCTATGTTTATATTGTCTATCTATTTTAGTCTTTAATAAATAAATTACATAATACCAGAGTAACTACTCTTATTTTAATATATTATTTATTTATTCTGTGGATTTCCTAGGTAGTACTTAGGAGGCTCAGGGAACCCCATCATTAACTCTTAAATAAAATTATGATACTGAGCATTATTTGGGTCAACCAGCAGTGCTTGAGTTTCTTTAGGTCTGCACTGATTTTAGATAATCTGAGAACCAGATTAGATCAGAATTAGTTGATGCAAAGTTTGACCTTAAATCCTTTATTATTTCCCTGTTCCAAGATTAACCACTTAAAAAAATAAAAGATAATATTAAAATAGTCAATAGAGAAATAGAAATAATTATTAAAATACAAAAACTAGAAAGATAATACCACGGTCAGGGTGCATGTCAATCTTCTGACTCACCCTGGGTTCAATCCCTAGCACCACGGGGTGCAGATCTAGACACTTTGAACACTGTTGAGTGTAGTCCTGGAAATACCAGCATTACTAGAGTGACCCAAGGACTCCTAACACTGTGAAGTCCTTACATTGAACAGGTGAATAGCTGGGCAAAGACTCACCAGTGGGACCCCAGGCCTTTTCAACACTGCTTGGAAAACTTGCACTCTCCTTTAATCCTCTTCAATTAAAAATATAAAAGATGATGGGGAAATAGAATAATTAAAAAATATAATAAAGAAATAAAAAACAATTAGGAAAACTTTTTTTGTTTGTTTGTTTTTGGGCCACACCTAGTGACGCTCAGGAGTTACTCCTGGCTATGCGCTCAGAAGTTGCTCCTGGCTTGGGGAACCATATGGGACACCGGGGGATCGAACCGCGGTCCGGTCCATCCAAGGCTAGCGCAGGCAAGGCAGGCACCTTACCTCTTGCGCCACCGCCCGGCCCCCTCAATTAGGAAAACTTTATTTTACACATTACATTTTTGAATGTATTAATATAAATCATTTTGCTAATTACATAATTTTAGCAAGTTTAACTCAATACATCAAATATAAATTTATCAGATTTATCAGATGGAAAAACTGTATTTGCTATTGTCACTAACTAGAAATAACATAGAGTGCTAGAGATTTCATTGGGGCCAAATACAACTTAGAGTTCTTACACATCCAGGTATAAGTCCTTTTGAGGACATTTGGTACAGAACTGCTGAGCCTGAATGATATGGCAATGGTCTTTTTTTATTACAAATTGATAATGTCCTTACAAAGTATCAAAGACATATTAATTTATGGCTAAGATCTGTAATACTTATTTGCTACAAGTTCATTTTATCTAGCTTTTCAGATAACCATGTAGGGCATTTATTTATATATGCAATGCTTAATTTATTATAATCACTACTTTAATGGTTAGATATAGTAGTTTATTTTAGTCTTATGGATAACTTCTGAAGTAAACTCTATTACTTCTCCTACTTTAAGGATGATTAACAGGTGGGGATGATCAATAGTTGGGGCACTTGTTTTGAGTAGTGGATAACTTGGGTTTGATCCCTAGGAAGCTAAACCATAGGAACCCACCTGGAGGAGCCCTCTTGAAGTTATCTGTGAACACATAGCAAAAAGCAATCTCAGTATAGTTATGTGTTCCTCTTCCTCCAAAAGTATAAATATCTAATACTCAGAGAGGAAAAAAAATCCTATCTATACTTATACAGCATGTAGAGGTAGCATAATTTAACACACAAAATTGTATACACAATAAGTGCTTTAATTACCATTTTACTTAAATCAAATTATATATTTCATAGTAGAAGTTGTGAAAGAGAATTTGAAATTCTGAAAGAGAATGAAAGAAAACTGATTTAGATAAAACAGAAAAGAATAGAGAAGGTAGTCAATTTGAAGAGACAGTTAGGCTTTTCAAGGAAGCCTGTTCACACTACCTCTATCTAATTCTAATTTGTATCACAAAGTAAGATGTGGGTATACATGACTGAATGAGTTTAAGTGAACTGCCTGTTACAATTAGTATCTGAATTATGTATCTGACTCTACCTCTATTGCAATAAAAATCTATTCAGAATTTTCAAGAACTGAAATAAGTCAGAAAAATGAGTTGCTGAGGAGCAATACATTGGACTTTCTAGGATGACTGATATTCTGAAAAATCTCAAATATATTATGCACAATTGTAGTTTGACCTCTCCAAGAATGGCAATTCATGACCTTGCTTCAAAGGGACTGCACTGTCACTACTGTGAAGAGAAATCTATTGCTAATTTCTAATGCAGATGTGAGACACATTCATAATTTCTATTCCATTTGCCAACTGTCATTATTAGAGGATACAGGCCCAAGTTTAGATGCATGAGAAGACTACTCTTTGAGGAAGATATAGTAGAATGCTATTTTTTCTTCCAAAGACATAATTATGAATTCTGCTACCTTCTCAAGTATCTTCCATTATCTTGATCTGTAGCATCCATATTATAATTAGTAATATTAGCACTCATATTAACATTCATATTAGTTTTACTACTACCATTAAAGTAGTGATTATAATAAATTAAGCATTGCATATATAAATAAATAACTCCTCAAATATAAGCGAGAGGCAGAATCAGCATCCCATAAGAAGAAAATGGCCTCTCTGCTATGCAGCCATGCATTTCTTCTAGTGTATTGTCCCATCACAACACACATTAAAACGCCACCAAACCATAAAGATCATGATGGGGAAACAACACAGAATCTCACTATTGTTAGTGAATGAAGGGGTTAGTTATGAAGATCCAACTAATATCTGGCACCTAAATAAGCTCTCTGATAAGGAATGATAAAGAATTTTGAAAGGCAACTTGGAAGATATTCAAAGAACTAAAAGAAACCTTGAAATGAAGCAACTGAAGAGCCAATAAGACTACAATAAGAATATAGAAGAATAGAAATAAAAAAATCACACAGAAATAACACTACTAAAAACTTGGTAGAAAAAATTTAAAAAAAAATTCACTGGAGGTCTCACGAGTAGAGTATCAACAGTGGAGGACAGAACTAGTGAAATGGAAGAAGAGCCGCCTAACACCTCTGTACAACAGAAAAGGTTGGGAAAAAAAGCCTTAAAATAAGTGAACAAAGCATGTAAAAATTTCTCAAGATAAGCAAACAGACAATAGAACTTTGGAATAAATTCAATAGAAACAATATAAATATTATTTGAGTCCCAGAGAACAAAAAAAAAGCCTTTATGAAGAATAAACAGTGATAGTCATCATTGTGGAGAATTTCCTAGACCTGAAAAGTGCTTCTATCTCCATCCTGGATGCCTAAAATGTACCAGAGAAAGGGACCCAAAGAAAAGCACCTTGAAACTTTGAGAAAAACACAGATGAAATACTGAAATCAGCAAGATCAAAAGAGGAAAACACATGCAGGGAAGAATTCTTAATTTATATGGCATATTTATTACAAGCTACCCTCCTGGTTCAAAGGTAGAGGTAAGATATAGAAAAAACAACCTCAACAAAATAAGTGCCTTGCTACGAATACTTCACCTAGCCAGACTTTCATTCATGTTTGAAGGAAAGTTACACAACTTCATGCATAAACAATTGATCAGAATCCTTACAGATTCAAAACCAACTTTACACAAAGAACTGTAGGGTTTACTTTAAGGCAAAGCAGACCCAACAAACACACCAAAGACACCAATAAGTTGTAATAAAATCCCATAGTAGCCATATCTCTCAATGCCAATGGAGTAAATGAATCAGCTAAGAGACATTGAATGTCAAAATGGAACAGACTCTTGAATTTAACATTGTCTGCCTGTAAGTAACAAACGGAGACTAAAAATCAATGAATGGTAAACAATTCTACAAGCAAACAAAGGGTGGACAATAATATCAGACAATAGTGTCTGATTTTAGGGTTAAACCTGTTTTTAGGGTTAACAGGCTATAAAAAGAGGCAGAGATGAATGTTTCTTAATAACCTACAGATGTGTACAATGTTGAACATATATACACCGAATGAAGGGCCAGAAAAAAATACTTAAAAAAACTTGCTAATAGACTTGAGGAAAGACATTAAAAGTAACACTATAGTAGAAGGAATGGTTAGCACAGCCCTGTCACCTCTTGACAACCAGCCTAACACTAAGGATATACAGGTTTAAAGGAAGAAATGGAATAGAATGGCTTAGTGTCTTTTCAATCCCAGAAAACAGGATAAAAATTCTTCTCCAGTGCAGTTGGATATCTATATTTTATAAGATAGATCACATGCTAGGCCATAAAGTATACTTCCATAAGATCAAAAGAATAAAAATTGTTTAAATTAACTTCTCAAATCATAATACACTGAAATAGAATTAAAAACAGACATGAAGAAATAACTGGACGTTATAAATGAAATAAAAATAATAGCTGGAAATTAAACAGCTCTATATTGAATAAACAGTGTATCAGAAATAAAATCAAGAGTAAATCAAAAGATTTCTGAAAACAATAAGAATGAGGACATGAATCGTCAGATAACCCAAAAGTGGTATGAGGGGGTCGGTGAGGTGACGCTAGAGGTAAGGTGTCTGCCTTGCAAGCTCTAGCCAAGGAAGGACCACATTTCCATCCTCCGGTGTCCCATATGATCCCCCAAAGCCAGGGGCAATTTCTGAGCTCTTAGCCAGGAGTAACCCCAGAGCATCAAACTGGTGTGGCCCGAAAAACCAAAAAAAAAAAAAAAAAAAAGTGGTATTAGAAGGAAAACTTATAGCTTTGCAAACTTTCATCAGGAAGAATAAAGGTTCAACATATATAACTTGATGGAACAACTTAAAAAATTAAAAAAAAAAGAGACCAACAGTCCGGAGAGTTAGCATGGAGGCAAGGTGCTTGCCTTTCATGTAGAAGGTCGGTGGTTCGAGTCCTGGCATCCCATATGGTTCCGCAAGTCTGCCAGGGGCGATTTCTGAACATAGAGCCAGGAGTAACCCTTGAGCACTGCTGGGTATGACCCCAAAATCCCCCCAAAATAAATAAATAAATAAATAAATAAATAAATAAATAAATAAATAAAATGAAAAATAAAAAAGACCAACAAAATAGACCAAAAGTAGGCACTCAGTAGAAATAATAAAAATAGAATATTACTGTGAATATCATGTAAACCACTATGATTAAAAAATAAAAAATAATTAAAAAAATTTAAAAAAAATTAAAAAAAAGAACAGAAATTAATAACTGAACACCCAGAAAAATCTAAAATATCAATGAGAGTAAGATTGAGTTCTTTAAATTAATTTAATTAAAGAACAAGTGAGACAAAGAAAGAAAAATTTAATAATAAAAAATGAAAATGGAGAGGTCAATAAACATAGTATAGAAATTCAAAAGGTAATCAGAGATTATTTTGAGAAACTTTATTCCACTAAACAAGATAACTTGGAAGACATGAATAAATTTTCAAACTCATATTACCTGACAACTTGGAAGTAAGATGATTTGGAATACCTGAACAGATGTGTCATTACTGAAGAAATTAAAATGATAATAAAGGCTTCCCAAAAATAAAACCTCAGGCCCAGATAGACTCCTAGTAAATTTTTTCAGTGCTTTAATGAGGATCTACTTTTCATTTTTTTTTTGTTTTCTTTTTACTGAAACCATTGTGATTTACATAGTCCTACATACTTGGTTTCAGACATTTGACGAATCAGGGCCAATTCCACCACCAGTGTTGACTTCTCTCTATAATCTTCCCAGAGTGTATCCCAAATACTATACTTTACCCTCAAGCCTGCCTGTATAACAGACCCATTTAAAGTTTAAATTGTTACAGTTTGGGTCTCTTGAGTCCATTGTTATTAACTTTGGCTTGAATATGTAGTTTTGGCCTTTTTTTCCCCACCAATTTACAAGGGACTGCTTGGTTCCTGGACCTCATTCTTTCATATTGTGTTTTTCCTCCTCCACACAGTTTCTTTCCTTCTCCTCGCTATACTCTTGAGCCAAGGGAATTTGGCATAACTCTCATTTAAACCATTGCATTTATTCATGCTGTTATTCAAATATCACATATATGTGATATTATTATGTATTACTATCCTTATTCTTCTGGCTTACTTCATAATACATTCCAGTTCCATTCATATTGCAGTAAATTGCATGATTGTATCATGCAATATGCAATATTCAATTGTATATGTGTACCACATCTTCATGATTCTCTCATCTATTGTTGGACATATAGATTGATTCTAAGTTTTCGTAATCGTATTGAGACCTGCAATCGATACACATGAGCATACATCCTTTTGAATGAATGTTTCAGTTCTGGGAATAGATACTTAAATATGGGATATCTGGGTTATATGACAGCTCAAATCTTAGAGTTTATTGAGAACACTCCAAAATGTTTTCCATAGGGGTTGGATCAAGAAGCATTCCCATCAGCCGTGGATGAGAGTTCCTTCTCACCACAGCCCTGCCAACAGAGATTGTTCTCAACATTTTTGATATATGCCATCCTCACTGTATAAGATGATAACTCAAGGTTATCTTGATTTGTATTTCCCTAAGGATAAGTGATGAGCATTTTTTTTTTTTTTGGTTTTTGGGTCACACCCGGCAGCGCTCAGGGGTTACTCCTGGCTCCATGCTCAGAAATCGCTCCTGGCAGGCACGGGGGACCGGGATTCGAACTGATGACCTTTTGCATGAAAGGCAAACGCCTTACCTCCATGCTATCTCCCGGGCCCGAGCATTTTTTTTTTATCTGTCTGTTGGCCATATGTTGGTCTTCCTCAGAATAGTGTCTATTTATTTCCTCCCCATATTTCGATGGGTTTTTAGAATTTGGGGAACTAACATTTTTTAGTACTTTGTATATCATAAATATCAAACCTTGATCTGATGTGTTCAATGCAAAAACTTTCTCCCATTCAATTAGATGTCTTCTAATTTTACCCGTGTTTCTTTTGTCATATAGAAACTTTTTAGTTTGGTGTAGTCCCATTTATTCAGTTTTGATGCTATAGCCCTTGCCATTGGCATCCTATCTTACTTGAGATATAAATCTTGGAGCCTTGTCTTGTGCCAGATCTTTGATAAAAGGTTTATAATTGTTCCCCATTAATGTTTACAATGGTCTTGTGGTGAACAGCCTCGACTATATTGAGGAAAGTTACCTTAATTCATATCTTGTTCAGAGTTTTCGTCATTAATTGGTGCTGAACCTTGTTAATTGCTTGTTCTACATCTATTGATTTCATCATATGATTTTTCTTTATTTCTTTTATTGATATGTACATTATATTGATTAACTTGCATATTTTACATCATACTTGCAACTCTGGAATGAATTATACTTGGTCCATTTATTTGACCTTCCTGATGAGCTATTGTATTCTATTTGCTAGTATTTTATTGAAGATATTTGCATCTATGTTTATTGTAGATATTGTCCTATAGTTCTCTTTTATTATGATGTCTTTGTGCTTTTGCTATCAGAATTATTTTATCTTCATAGAAACTATTTGGGAGAGTTTCTGTTTTTTTTTCTATGTTTTGGATGAGCCTAAAAGGATGGGTAGAATTAAACAGAATTCATCAGAAAATTTATTGGATACAGGAGTAAAAAAATAAAAGAATGTTGGCAACTCACCAATTTTGCTTTAATACCAATTACTGTTTGGCACAGTTGTATTTGCATAGTAATAATGATAGCTTTTCAAGATAGTAATATTTTTGAAAGGATAGAAGTTTAAATTATTGTGATTTGGGGCGGATTTATACAGGAAAATGAATACAGACTTAATGAGACATAACTGTCACCCAGTTCTACAACCTAAGTCTAAGGCACATTATATAGTTGAGGACTACATCTAGACCTCAGATAACACAGATGTATCAGTGACTATCATCTATAAATTACATAAGACAATTTTTCCAATCACTTTATATTCCAACTTTTAACACATGTATGTTGCATGAATATCTGCAGGACTATGAATGTTACAAATTGAATTCATCACCTAAAAATAAAATCACAACCATAGTCAATCAAATTTAAATTACCGTATAGGGCTGAGACTGAGCAAAGGTGGTTTTCAAAGAGAAAGTAATTTGAGAGTAGCTGTATCAAAATCAAAATGGTGACAATCACTATAAAAGGTGAAATACCCAAGGGACCAAATTTCCTCCTTTTTCTACCCTGTAGATTAATGTCATTTCCAGTTACCAGAGTTTCATACCAAAGTCCACAAAGGTTATTTAACTTGAACAAAACTGAGAGCAACAAAGACATCTGGAATTTGACAGCAAACCTGTTCCTATCAAACTCAGTTTTATTTATATTATATTCAAGAAATATTTATAAAAAACCTCTTTAGGAGAAAGAAAAGATATCTTATCACCATAATAATGTGCAGAGCAGTTTAACAATATTTTAAATACTTTTTCTTTGTTCCATAACATATAACAAACTCATTAGTAATGTATATGGAGAAATACTTAAAATAGGAATTGAGGGATTAAAGTCACAAAATATCTGTCTTTGATAGGTATATGATAATTTTTTTTGTCTGTTTGTTTTTTTTTTTGGTTTTTGGGCCACACCCAGTGACGCTCAGGGGTTACTCCTGGCTATGTGCTCAGAAGTCACTCATGGCTTAGGGGACCATATGGGAACCGGGGGATCGAACCGCGGTCCATCCTAGGCTAGCGCAGGCAAGGCAGGTACCTTACCACCAGTGCCACCGCTCGGCCCGGCATATGATAATTCTAAAAATGCTGGCTGAACAAGGAAATTTCTATTTTGAACTCAGGAGGGTATTACCTCTGAGGTAAAATCACTCCCAGTAGAAATAAAAATTCAGAGTCTGTGGTTTTGATGAAATGAACAATTAACAATGGTTTTTAGTGCTGTATTCTATATGGACTGAAACGTAGTTTGATGAGAGGTTTTGGGTTTTTCCCAAACAAAATAAAAGGGAGACTTGTTTTTCTTTTATTTTTTTTCTCCATGACTGATTTAAAACTTATTGCAAAATCACATTTTAATTTAATCCTTTTTTAGGAGTAGTTTTATTTTATACTCTTTTGAGAAAGAAAGTCTTTATATATCTATTTATAACTATAATATATTTTATCATATGTAGTTTATTATAATATATATGCATATCAAGGTGCGGCTGAGTTGAATGCAAAATTCACCTTTTAGGAAATCAAATTTCTTTTTATTGTGTTAGAGGAGTATTCTAAAGATTAAAAGTAAGCCAAAGAAAAGAAAAGATTACATATGTATGGTGAAAATACCTGGAAATAAATTTGGAAAAAAATGAATAAATATTGTTTAGATGGATAGTAAATGAGATTTTAAAGAAATCTTAAACATTTTATATTTTATTTTATATTTTTGGGGGGCATACTCAGCAGTGCTCAGAGCTACCACCATTTTGTATCCAGGAATACTCCTAATGTGGCTTAGAAGACCATCTGTAACTCAAGGGATTAAACCTAGGTTGACTGTGTGCAAAGCAAGCATCCATTGGAGTACCGTTCTGCACCAAATTTTAAAATGAAAGAAAATTTTATATGTAAATTGTATAGCAGGATCTGAATCTCAAGAAACATGTTGGGGTGGGGTGATAGTATAATGATTAGAATGATTGCCATGCAAGCAGTCAATCTCCAGTTTGAAGTTATCACTGAGTGGAGTCAGGAGTAAGGCCTGAGCATGGTGAATCATGCCCCCTGCCCTCAAAAAATTTAAAAAAAATTGATATTTTTCTCTTAACAGAAAGAGGGATTATTTCATAATTCCTTTAACAGTAAAAAGGATAAGTATTTCAGAGAATGCATGTTTTCGGATACCTCCAAACTTCACTCTTCTGACAAAATGAGCCAAGGCAAGCTCCCAGCCTTTAGACCCTCACTTTTGTTAAAATAATCTGTATTTTGTTATAATGAAAATACTTCTCTGAACTCCAAGAGGACAAAATTGACTCTTAGCTCTCCACATCAAGGTAACACTTGATGGAAAAGTCTTGCTCAGGCATACTTAAAAAAAGAAGATAATCTAATCCTTTGGAATAAACTGATTCCATTGTGGATCAAACCTGTATTTGATTAGGGTATCCACTCTTCAAATGTATACACTGTGGTATACATTAGACTGTGCTTTAAGGATATATTTTAATACATGTAAGTATTTATTTAGGATTGAATTTTATTCAATGTGCATTCACTCTTAGTAAATTTAATTAATTAAATTACCATGAGATAGTTAAAAATTATTTGATAATTGAGCTTTAGTCATACAGTGTTCAAACAGCCATCCCTTCACCAGTGTGAATTCTTCCATTACTCTCCAGTGTTCTGCCCATGGGAGACATTTTCAATCTCTTTATCCCCTCATTTTTCGTATGAGGCACCGGGTGTGCTTTGCAATACTGTTACTAAAGGGATATCATGCACATTGCTTTACTTCCTTTCATTTCCTTGTTCTTGTCCAGAATGATCATTTCCAACTATCATTACTATAGTGATTCCTTCTCTGTCTTAACTGCACTCCCCCCCTTAATTACATCTATTTTCTTTGGGTATTATTTCCATGCTATGCTTTTTAAAAAATATCTCACAGATAATTTGATTATTTGATGTCTGTCCCTTTCTGACTCATTTCACTCAGCACAATATTCTCCATGTCTCTCATGTATAAGCAAATTTCATGACTTAATTTTTTTCTACAAGTTACATTTCATTGTGCAGATATAACATGATTTTTTTACCCATTCATCTGGTCTTGAACAGTTGGGTTGCTTCCAGATTCTGGTTATTGTGACTAGTACTGCAATGGTCTTAGCACAGATACTTTTCTTCATTTTTTTTTTTTTTGGTTTTGCTTTTGAGAAATGTCTATATTCTTTTCTCCAAAGGTGGGGCTATTTGACATTTCCATCAGTAATGAATGAAATTTTTTTTTCTCCTAGAATCTTTACCAGCACTTGCTGCTCTTGATTTTCTTGATACAAATGAATCTCTCAAGTGATACAGCAGTGTTGTTTTGATTTGCATCTCCGTGATGATTAGTGATGTGGAGCATTTTTTTTTCACATACCTTTTGGAAATTTGTATTTCTTCTTTGAGGAAAGTTCTGTTCCTCTCATCTCCCTATTTTTTGATGGAGCCATATGTTCTTTTTTTAATAAGGTCTATCAGTGCCTTGTATATCTTAGATATTAATAGATTATCAGAAGGATAGTAGGTAGTAATTTTATTTGTATTCTGGTCATAATTTCTTTTGAGAAGTTTCTTTTTTTTGTGTGTGTGTGGTTTTTGGGTCACACCCTGCAGTGCTCAGGGGTTACTCCTGGCTCCATGCTCAGAAATTGCTCCTGGCAGGCACGGGGGACCATATGGTGCACCGGGATT